>JAQZBX010095021.1:0-11960 GCA_029593785.1 Cabassous unicinctus | reverse complement strand
TTCATATATTTAACATAACATATAAGAGATATAAAACTAAATGAATATTTCTAGTCAATAAATATAAAATTGCTTAATGAACCTATAACAATGTGCAGTAACATTTTGTCAGTTCATAAAGTTAAATTCATCTCTACACTAAGTATCTATTTTATGCATGGTCCTAAATGTAATTATGCAGCAAGCTTCAAAATAAAAGTGTCAGGTAAGGAAGTGTTTTAGTTTGCTGAAAAGTTGCTGGTAGCAATATACCAGAAATGGTTTGGTTTTATATTGGGAATTTATTAGGTCAAAAGCTTACAGTTCTGAGGCTGTGACAATTTCCAATTCAAGACATCACTGGAGAAGCTGTCTCACTGAAGGTCCATTGTAGGCAATTGGCACATGGCAGTGTCATCTAAAGATGTTTTCTCTCCAAGGTCAAATGTAGGCAATCAGATGTATGTCAGGGCATAATGGCATCTCTGTGCAAATCAAAGCATCAAGTGAATCTCTATCCTAGGGCTCAGCTGTGGATGATCAGGCATCTGTCTTGTCTCTCCCCTCTCCTCCAGGCCTCTCTCTCAGCCTCTCAGAGTTTCTTTGTCACTGTTGCTTTTCCCTATGTGTCTTTGTTTTCTGTCCTGCATTTATAAAGAACTCCAGTGAGAGGACAAAGACTCACCCTGGATCACACCTCACGGAAGCAAGCAAAAAAAAGGCCTGCACCTGAAGTCAATCCAATCAAAGGGTCCCACACCCACAGGAATGGATTAACTCCAAGAACATGATCTTTTCTTGGATCCATCCAAAACCTCAAACTTTCACAGGAAGCTACAAAGAAAGCATCAATAATTCAAATTGAGTAAATAAGACAGTTGTCAATCTTTAATAAAATGTGATATGTGTGCACTTTAATTTTAAATTATGAATAAAATTGACCATTCCTCTTTAGATTAAAAAACCTTATTTAATATCAAACACTTTTGCTGATTGTCTAAAATACAATGATAAAATATATATTGGAATCTACATAATACCGGTTAATCCAATTTCGAAATATACCACCACCACCACATGTACTTGAAAAGTTCTTCCAATAATAAGAGAAAGCGAGATAAAAAAAACAATCTTCTGCATTGTGGCAGTTTGATATTATTTATGAATTCCAAAAAGAAAGATTATGTTTGTAAACTGGTTTGTTCCTTTGTTCCTTTGGGCATGATAACCCTTTTATTGTATTAGATTCAGTTGAGACATCTGATTAAATTATGTTTTGAGTAGGGCTTTGATACAACCATGTGTTTAGAATGCAACTCAGTGTTGAGCCCCCACACCCTTGGTGGGCTGATAAAAGAGACTTTCACATGGAAATAGACACACAGAAGCAGATACACATGAAGAGAGAGTGCTCATAGACACAGCCCCAGGAAGAGAGATGAGCCTGATAGTCTACAGCTGACCTTTTGAAGAGAACAGAGCAGCTGAACTTAGAAAAAAATGAGCCCTGGAGAGAGAGATGAGCCTTATGCCAGCCTATTTCCTAGTTTTGGAAGAAATTGGGACCATGAAGCCTTAAAAGGAAGAAGGAAGTCTGAACCCTCACAAACACCATCTGCCATCTTGAGTTAACATGTGTCAACAGACTCTTTAGGGACAGGTAACTATAAGCATCTACCCCAAATAAATACCCATTATAAAAGCCAACAGATTTCTGATACTTTGCATCAGCACTCCCTTTGGCTGACTAATACATGCATTTTTTCAGAAAAGAGGAAAGGGCAGAAAAAAAAACAACAACAAAGAAATTGAAAGCAAGAAATAACGAAAGAATACTGTGCTAATTATGCAATTAGAAAACAAGGATAGCAAAATTAATAATTATGAGCTGATCCTTGGGATCAATGAATATAATAATATAGATTAAATATCCATCTAACCAAATCAGGGAAAAAATAGAAATTGCAATAATAAGAAAGAGAATGGGGAATCATTAAGAATCTTAAGATCTCACCACAGAATTCCATGTATACAAATTAGAACATGTAAGGGAATTTGAATGTTTTAGAAAACTATTTATCATTAACTGCAATTGAAGATGTAGACGGACTAATTTTTTATGGAGGAAATAGAGACAGATTTCAAAGGACTTCCAGATTTCATAGAGGTATTAATTTTTTCACCTTTTCATTGAGAGATAAAATACATATATTATATTTTATTTGTAAAGTCAATGATTATATCCACAGAAAAAGCACCCAGATTGAATCATGGAATGTCTCCCCCATCCAATTGAATCTCCGTACATTTTGAAGGGAATACTGATATGAGGTAGCAACTTTCTGGTTTGTCAAAATATCAATTACCTTCATCTCTCTTTAGCACTACTTATTAATGGAATTATATTATCAGTCCTATTTTGTGTCTATCTTATTTCACTTACTCTAATGTCTGTCAGATTCTATCATTTTGTTCTTGCAGCAATTTATTCACTTCATCTAACTTTTAAAAATTTAATTTAAATTTGTAATTTAATTTTTAATTAAATTTAAAATTAATTAAAATTTTTTTCTTTAGTTTAAAGAAAAATTATGTAACAATGACAGCATTCCCATATATACCATATTTTGACTTTTGAAATATATTGGCATGATGATGTTCATAAGATTCTGTTATCTCTTTATTTCCTCTTTGATAATATTTCTCTTTTAACTTCTGATATTGAATACTTTTGTCATCCTTCCCCTGGCAAAGAATAATCTTCTGTAAATCTAAATTTTGAGTTTATTAATCTCTCTATTTAACATTATTTAATAATCTGTAAGTTTATGAATTTTATTTTTTATTTTACTTTTTCTTCTTTGTATGGGTTAATTTGCTTTTTCTTTTCCTTCTTACTCTTAAGATGGGTGCCTTTATCTTTTGCACATTCAGCCTTTTTACTTTGCCATTGCATTCATTTAAGGCTATGCAATTTCTTTTTAAAACAGTATTATCAGCCTCTGAAAAATTTCATGCACTGTATTTTCTTTATCCATCATTCCAAAATGTATTCATTTTCAATTTTAAACCATTTATGTTTTAAGCCATGAATTGCAATGATTTTTTTTCTAAATGTAAAGAAATATTAAATATATACTTCTTTTATTGATTTCTAAATTAATTCCACAGTGTTTAGAGTACAAAGTATTTCCTTTCAACTTGTTTTGTGGTAAATCATTATGTCATCATGTGAGCTGTTCTCTTTATGACAATTATATCAAGTTTGTTAACAATGTATTCACATGTTACGTATCTACCTAAATATTTTGGACAAGGAAGTAGATTTTTTTCTTTAGTATGATATGTGCTAAAATTCCCCAGTGTTATTATAGATTTCTCAACTTTAATTTTATTTTTGGCTAATATATTTTGAAATAATTTTATTAGGTTCATCAAATTTAAAGTTGCTAAATATTCCTTGTGAATTGAACTTTATCATTATAAAATGTCTCTCTTCATCATTTGTAATGCTTCTTTTCCTTAAAATATACACTGTCAGATATTATTGCCATTGGAGTCTTCTCCTGGTTTATGTCTAAATGGTAGATAAATTTAAATATTTTGTTTTCATCCAATTTATGTCTTTATATTTGAAGTTTCAAATTTTAAATGGCATATTAAGTTGTCAATTTTACAGCCTGATAATTCTTGATCTTTATAAGTTGTTGGTATATTTAATATATTTATGAATACAGTCAGATTTAAATCTACCATATTTCTATGGGAATTTTACAAATCTTTTCAAATATTTTTCCAATTTTATTGGGTTGTTTTCCTTTTAATTACTGAATTTTAAATATTCTTTATAATTCTAGATAGAAGTCTTGTTGGATGTATGTTTTCCAACTCTTTTCCTGCTACATGTTTCTTGTCTCTAAATTTTCTTATGTCCTTTTTATGCTAATATCACATGGTCTTGATTACTGTAGCATAATAATAATTTTTTAAAATAAGATTGGGGGTGTCCAAAATTTTCCTACCACTTCAAACTGGCTTTAGCTATTCTATATCCTTTACCTTTTCATATAGAGGTTAGACTCAGCTAATCATTGTCACCAAAGGTATAGAGAGGTTTTCAGGAGATTGCTTTATACTCTTGCAAGGTTTCTGGTGAAAAATTAACTTCATCCCCATTTTCCCCAAATTTCCTGAGATACTATTTTTTTTTAATTACAACTCAATATATTAGAATAAATTGAAAAAAAGCTGATGATATGTAGAAAAAAGTCTTAAAGCTATCTAGAAGAAAACATTCATAAAAGCATAAGTCAAGAATATGTAATGACATGTCCAAAATGTTGCTTGGAATTTCCTGAGATACAGGACAGAATGAAGAGTCATAGAGTATCTTAGTCATAGAATAGGTTGAAAATTCCTCTTTCATCATGTCTGAAGTAGAAATGACTCAGATACTATGATTATCTACCTACAAGCCAACTGCATCTCCTAAAATATTTCTCACAGTCATGAGAATTTTAGTAAAGCAGTGAATTGGATATTAATTTGCATATATTTACTGCATATTTAGGAGAAACACCCACTTAAAAGAAATGATGCAATAAAAGATTCATTTTTAAAACTTTAAGAAATATGAACTGATCAGGAATAAATTTAGGAGAAAAGAGTTCAATGGTAAGCTACTCTTGAAATATGCAAGAATATTCTTGGGCAATGATACATCCTTCTTTTGAAAAGAAAGACTTATTCTCTTAATGAAAAAAATATATAGCCAATAATCTCTGAAGAATAAGAGTACTAAAGGAGGGTTTGCCCTAACAGCTATTAAAATGTGCTATAAATCATCAGTGACTAAAGTAGAATAGACTGGACCACAAATAGAAATATTAATGTAAAAGAACATATTTATTATGGTTCCAAAATATGCGGAAATATAATACTTGATAATCATATACTATTGATTAATGCGTAAAGGATCTACACCTCATATGACATACAAGGCTAGAGAACAAAATGATATGCTAAGGAGTTTCAGTTTTTATTATTTTATTTTTAAGAAATAAGAGTTCTTGAGAAAAGCATATGGATCCTTGAAACATTGATAGAAGGAATGTATTTCTAAGTCTTAAAATATAAAATAAAATAAATCGAGATATATACAACTAAAAAAATAAAATATTTTTTCAAGGAGAAAATGAATAAGTATTTAAAACTGGGGAACAAAATTTTGGCAACTCAGGTAACAGATGAAAGGTTAGTGGTTCTTATAGAAATACTGGCATTGAGAAGGAAAAGCACATGAGCACAACAGAAAATAGAAAAATATATGCAGAAGGATTTCATCCTTATAAAATTAAAATGACCTGATCCTTGAATAACTATGTAAAATATGAAGCCTATTAATAATGGAAATACTAACTAAAGAATAAAACATTTCTCACATCAGATTGGTTAAATCCAACATTTCGAAAGTGATCTCTTAATGAGTTGTAGTGAAATGCTGCTCTTACATGGCAAGTGGACACTGTATGTGGCTGCTGGAAATGGAAAAATTTACAATTTCTGTATTGAATAGAAAATTTCAATATCCATTAAATTTATTAAAGCATTTTTTCTTGGAACAACAGTTGTACTTCTAAGAATTAATCATATATGGTTTCACAGACATCATACGTACATACATATATATATATATACATACAAACACATATACACACATACAGATTAATGTTTAAAATATGTGTAAAAGTTTATCTTGCAGTACTTTTTGAAATAGCAGAAATTGGAAATAGCTTGTCTGTCCAATACTAATGGTCTTTTAAAATATAGGAAATCCAAAGTTTTTGATGAAGAATATATGCTCTCTTTACCCTGGTATCAAATATATGGCAAGATATATACTTCTGAATATTTGTCTTTTATATGGTTTTGATTTTGCTATATATGACATAGTTTATTTTTGGAAATAAAGTAAGATAATATGAATTAAATTACATAATATTATAATCTTATGGAATATATGAAAATGTGCTCAACAAAGTTTGAGTGAAAGATTCCTGGAGGAAGGTGATATAGAGAGCTTCTGAACTTTTTCAGTGATGTCAGGGAATCTTCCTCAAGGAAGCAATCCATAAGGGAAGATACTGAAGGACAAGTGCACAACCAGAATGCTGGCATGAGGATGCCCTTTCTGGTGGAAGAAACAACACAAGCAACTAACTTTGGAGAAAAGAGCGTGGCTAGTATGTGGTAATAAAATACAGTGTGGCTTGAACATTGCAACAATAGGGAGCATGGAGATAAGTGAGTTCATGGTGAAACCCTAGGTCATTATGAGTGATTTAGTTTACATTCTTAAAGCAATGTGAAAAGTGTTGATCCTGTTTTAATAATGAAGGAGACATGGTCTAAGTAAAGTTATAGCAGTTTCCTTTTGTTTGTGACTTGTGGGAATATAATGGTATGGAGGTATCTTACTCTTTCTATGGGGAGTTGGTAACTAAACAGTTTGCTCAGACTCCAGAAAAAGGAGGCCTCTGGGGGAACCTCCCCAAGGGGTAGTTTGGAGAAAGGTTCCCTAGCCCTGCAGGGAGGGATCATGGACTTGACTTCAATGAAACAGTCACAATGAGAAAGTTTAAGGGTTTATTTCTTACAGGTCCTCAAGCCAGGCAGGGTGACCAGAAAGGTGGAAGCAGAAGTCCTCTCTGTCCCAGAGCTTAGCAGAGGGGTAGTCCACACATGGGAAAAAAGTCTTCTCTATTTAAGGGGAGATGAGGATGGGGTGCCTTACTTTTGCACAATTGTTTCTTATTGGGTCTTCCAAATGGTTTTAGCAGCAAACCATTGTTTGCTCTTGACCAACTGTATCATAGGTTGAATTTACTGCCCAGTCTCCAGCGAGGGGATGCTTATCTGTCCTTACCTAGACTTGACCATGGCTAAGTCTAAGTCAGCAATTAACTGATGGCAGCAAGTAACTGATGTTCTGACTGCTCAAACAGGATAAATGACCCTGTGAAGCCAAGGTACTTGGCTGAGACTGAATTACTTGAACCAAGCCCATGTTAAACGTTACTGGGAAGGCTTGGCTCATATATTTAAGTAAACATTTGAGTAGAGTAGTGAGTAGGAAAATGCCAAAGAGTGCACCAGAAAAGAAATCCAGTCCAAGTCAGCCACTCCAGAATGTAAGATCTCTCCATGAGAAGAGATTCAAGCCATCTGACAGTGTGGGAATGTTGGAGAAATTTTGGGTATGATGTAGGTGTTATTTCTATTTGTGTGGTAAGGTGCATATGTCCTCTTGGACACTCCCTTAATTATTATAGTAAATGCAGCAGGTAGTTCCTTGAAAGATGCAGACCTTACACTGCCTTGCTAGCATGCAATCTAAAGGCAGATGGTTGTCTAAACCATCTGGGTTAGGAAATCATGGAATTGCTGAACTGGGGTTAAAGTTTCTTTAAGGTTTTGCAAGGCAGTCTCTTGAGTGGCAGAAAGATTGTTATTAAGCTATATGATGTTTTTGCTAATGAGTCAACTGGGCCACATAATGGTAGCCAGTTGTTTGTTCAAGCAAGATTACTGACTTCTCCTTTTCTGCATAAAAGGCTGTTGGGATATTTACTGGGATTGCATATCATCTGTAAATCAATGTGATTAGAATTCATGTCTTGACCATATTTAGTCGTTCAATCCATGAACATGGAATGTACTTACATTTATGTAAGTCTTCCTTGGTTTCTTTTAGCAACGTTTTGTAGTTTTCTGAATACATGTTCTACATGTCTTTGCTTACATTTATTACTGTATATTTTATTGTTTATTCACTATTATAAATGAAATTAGTTTTTTTCTGATTTCTTCCTCAGATTGCACATCAGTAGTGTGTAGAAACACTATTAATTTTTCCATATTTTTCTTGTATCATTCTTCTTTGCTGAACTTGTCTATTAATTCTAGTAGCTTTCTTGTGGATTTTTCAAGATTTTCTATATATAGGATCATGTCATCAGCAAATAGCGACAGTTTTACTTCTTCCTTTCCTATTTGCGTGCTTTTTATATCTTTATCTAGCCTAACTGCTCTAGCTAGAACTTCTAGAACAATATTGAATAATGGTAAGAGTGGGCATCCTTTTCTTCCTCTTGATCTCAGTGAGAGAGTCGATGTGAAAGCCCCTACATAGGCCAAACTAATGGAAGCCATTGTTGCCTTCCAGGTAACTCATGTTTCAGCACATTCACAGGCCAATACACCTGAAACTGTTTTCAACCACACAATGGAAAAGGTTGCTGGCATTCAAGTCACCACCTGTTCAGGCTGACCTGATGGTCCAGTCTGGGATGTACACTGCACTAAGTGCTTCACGTGCATCTTCATGGGTCCCTTCGTGCAGGACCTACCCAGCAGCCAACACTGGGGATATGATGACCATGGAAGGGGCACTGTCATTGCCCTTATTTAAGCTTCACATTTGATTAGACTACTTCAACAATTTTGCACATGAAGAATCTGAGGCAGGCAGATGTGAATATCTTACCCAAGATCTCACAGCTCATGAGTGGTCGAGCTTGAATTTGAACCCAGGTCATGGAGACGCAGTGCCTATGCTGTTTGTCACTAACCAACACTGTTCAACTTTGGAGCCAGAAGGACTGTACAAATTGCCCTCCCTCTCAGATACTTCATCACTGCCCAACATTGGAGAAATAAATCACTTCACATCTCTGTGTCTCCTTTTTCTGCATCTGTAAGGAAGGGCAGGATGTTGTACAACCCCTGCAAACACACACTGGCCCCATACTGGCCCAGTCTCCCAGTCTTGTGTCTGCCAGATGCACTTGGGAGACCCAGGACCCTCCAGGCTCTCCATGGACACAGCACTCCACTACACCAACACACAATCTGTTTAAGATAAATTTTAACTGCATAATTCTCTTTTCTCAATACATCTAAAACAACTTTTCACTGATATTTTAGCTTGTTCTAATATGAAAATATCAGTAGTCAGTTATGATTTGCTAAGTAACTACCCTCAAGCAGCTTAGGGAAAAAACACCTCCACACATCATTTGGGCCTTCTTATTTGGGTCAGCAATTTGGGCTTTGCTCAGCAGATTCTTTCACTGATTCCTTTGGGATCACTTTTGTGATCATTTATTTGTCTGGGTTTTATCTGGTAGATGAATGGCTATTGACTAGGGCAAAGCGGTAAACAGGCAGTGTGTATCTTAATACCAATGAGCTTGCCTTGGCTATTCACATGGTGATGGTCACAGGATACCTGAGCAATGAAAACTAAATAAATAAATCACTAACTTTCCTGAAAGGAATGAAAAGGTATTAATTGACTATTATGCAGAATATGTTTGAAAATCTCAATAAAATGGCCTAAGTTCTAATAAATATTATGAAACTCCAGATTAGAAGAAATAGAATACATAAAGTTAAAGCCATTAAAATGAATCCATAATTAAATTCTCCCAATTAAGAAATATCTGGGGCATAGATGGTTCTCTCTAACATATTTTAAAAATGTTTTAAATGAAATTAACTGAATTCTTATATAAATTACTCTGGAATATAGAAGGGTTATACTTTCAAATTATTTCACAGAGTTAGCCTAATGCAACAAGCTCTGTAGAAATAAAGATATTACAAGTCAAGAACACCACAAATATAAAAACAATTCATAACAATACTTTAAAAAAGCACTAAAACCTGAAACTACAGATTTAAAATTACACTATGTTTCTGTAAACAAGCTAATGAAGGTTGTTAAAACAAGAGACATATTTTGCTGAAAATGCTAGATTTATAAAATGAAGAAATAATTCTAAGGACACAATAGCCCAACAAAATTCATTGAAGTTGGTAAATTTCCTATGGCATCACCCAATGATAAAAAACAAAACAAAACACTGGGATATATAATAATTGTGTGCTGTTTTTCAATCAAACATCTCAAAAATGTATGAATCCTTATAGAACATAGTAATCACCACTATACTATAATAAATAGAGAAAATAAGTGGATTTAAAATAACTATACCAGGAACATTGACAATGAAAGAGATGAAGTAACAGGAAGTTTATATGTGCTAGTGTTTTGTTGTTTATTTTTATAGTGAACGTTGGTATTTCTTAACAGTTATTTATGAAGACTGAAAGGTTTAAATAAAATACAAATTTAAGTAACAAGTGAATTAGAATCTGAAAAAAAATCCCCCCAAGCTTTCAGTTTGAAAATACACACAAATAAAAGGCAACAAAAACATATAGAGTATATAAGAAAATATTATACAGAATGAGCAACACAGTTAGTTTATTACATTGCTTTCTGCCATGTCAATAAGTGCAAATGGAAAACACTGAGATGAGGCAATGTTTTAATACAAATCAAAATGTTCATGGGTCTTAACCCATCCACTAATATATCTTACAGGTATACTCAGGATTGTGTGTCACATGTATGTATACATGCATTCCTACAGGTATTGTTTATAAACAATTTAATGACAGCAATGGAAATAACAGTTTAAGTGTTCATTAGTAGGAGACTGGTTAAATAAGCACATGTATAAAAGAGAGTAAATTTATTATTGAAGATAACATAAAATGGCTGTATGTAGCTACATTTTTACATATCATTTACTATGTAAAAATTATCTTCATCTGTGCATTAAAACAGCCTGGAATTATGTAAAAGATATGGTGGCTTTTGGGAAGTTTGTTTTTCTTTTAATATAAAAGTTTATCGGCATACAATTTATATAACATACAATTAAGCCTTTGAAAGCATGCAATTCAGTGGGTTTTAGTACATTTTGAGAGTTGTGCAACCATGATCACTCTTTAATTTTAGAATATTTTCATCACTCCATGAAGAAATTCCCATTAGCAGTCACTCCCACTCCCCTATCCTTCTGGTACCTGACAACCACTAATGTACTTTCTGTCTCTATGGATTTGCCAAATATGGATATTGAGTATAAGTGGAATAAAACAATATATGGTCTTTTATCACTTAGAATAATATCTGGCTTTTATAGCTGAGAATGTTTCCAAAGGGATCTGTATTGTAGTCTCTATCAGTTTTCAATATTATTCTGTGTTTGTTAGTATACATAGATTTTTGAAATAAATATAGAATCTGAATATTAAAAGAAGGGGACACAATTGTGCTTTTTCTTACATGATTATTATTGCATACCTGGAAAACTAAAAGTAACCTATTGAAGTAATAACATAATTCAATAATTGTCTCAAAAAACACACACAAATAAAGCAATTGTCATTTATATATAATTAGGACACTAATAACTATCAAGTATAATGGAAGAATGGCTCGCAACTGATTACAAAATCAAGAGTTAAATGTTTCAGAAAAGAACCAAAGAAAACTTGTACAGTGCTCTTATGGAAAAAGAAAATAATTATGAGTTATTTTTAGAGAAAGGAGGGGAATTTGAAAAATTTAGAAAGTTATATCTTGGTTTTAGATAGCATGAACCAAAATATAGTTTAAGAAGAAAAATCCTTTCCAAGTAAGTCTCCAAAGCCAGACACAATAATGGAAAGTGCTATTATATTTGATTAGATTAAATGAAACCTCGTGGGCAATATTTTAACAGAAATAAAAATACAAACATAACCTTTTATATATAACAGGTATGAGATGGATAGATTCTAAATTTCTTAACATTTAGAAGCAATAAAAATCTATGATAATAGTGAAAATTAATAGAAGGATATGTCATATAAAATTAAGAGAAATGGCTCATATACATTTTAAAACTTTGTCTTACTGACAATTAGATATATGCACATCAAAACAATAATGACATTATATAACTCAAATAATACTGTTAAGGAATGTTAGCCCCAGATACAAAGCTATGATAACCTGTGCCTTTTTAGATTTCTTTGCAGCTCTGGAAATAAATGAGGTTATTCTTTAAAGTCCCTAACTTCTG
>JAQZBX010095020.1:0-11962 GCA_029593785.1 Cabassous unicinctus | reverse complement strand
TGGACTACATATTGTGTTATTCCTTATAATTTCTCAAGCACCCCTTTGCCTCTTCCAGCATTTTATTCTAAATCATCCTAGAAAGGAGCAACAGAGGTGCTTGCTTCTTGTTTCTTGCTGCCACAAGGTGTCGCTTTTGAAAACTGATCCCAAACAACCAGACTTGGCATGCAGGCTCATTGTTGACCTAGACCCTTGCAAAAGCCTGCACGTTTCTTCCAAGAGCAGTCCCACGCTTCAGTCTCATGCATCAGTGCTAAACACAAGAGTGCAGCTGTTTCAGTTCACATGCCCAGCCATGCTTCAGATGCCACCACTTCACTGACCAGAAACCCTGTTTCCCTTTCCCCTGAGTGAGCCAGGAATCTTTTCCTCTTCCATTCTCAAAATTCTGAAAAAAAAAAAAAAAAGTGTCTGATTGCACCCACGTTTTCTGTACATAGTGGCTACTTTCCTGCCATCTTCTAGGAAAGTTTCCCTCATTGGCTCCTGGGGCCCTAGACCAGTCCTCTGAGGGAAGGGGGTCATCCTTACTCACCTTTCAAGGCAGGGGTTCTTAACTTTTTTGGTCCATGGACCCCTTTGCCAGTCAGGTGAAATGAGTATTACTGTAATTTATTCATTGCATGCATTCATAAGTGAAGAAAATGCTAGATTTCAGTTAGAAGTCAGAGAAAATAAAGATAATAAATTGATTGTTTTCACTTCAAGCCCACAGACCCCTGAGATGTTGGACCTTGGTTAAGACCCCCTGCTTTAAGGGCACACTCCAATGTGCCTCTGCCTACAGTTCTGAGGGAAGCCACCTGAAATGATTCCAGGGACATTACCTTTCCCATTCTAAGAGAGGTCGCCCTCAGAGAGAACAAGGGGATTATCTGGAACCTTCTTAAGGAAAGGAAAAAGGCCCTACAAATGTCATTGCTGGTAGGAGAGTCCACTGTGTTATGAATATGCTATTTTGGGTACTGTTAAAATAATTAGTATCCCCCATGGGATCTAAACCCCCTGTCAGTCAGAAGCAGAGTGGGCTTTACCATCCCTAAATCCTCAAGATTAAGGAATGAGCAAACATAAGGGTGCAATGCAACTTTGGACTAGAGGAGACTTATTATTCAAGAAATGGAACAACTTGTAGCATTGATATTAAGTTAGTGGTTACCAAAGGTCTGAGGTGAGGGAGAGGGAAAAATAGGTGGAACATGGGGCATTTTTGGACACTGGAATTACCCTGCATCACATGCAAGGAAGGATACAGGCCATTATACAGGTTATCAAAACCTATAGAATTGTGGCATACAAAGCATAAACCATCATGTAAACTATAGACGTGCTTAGTAATAATGCTTCAATATGTTTTCATCAATTGTAAAATGTACCACACCAATGAAAGATGCTGTTAATGAGGGAAAGTGTGGGAAGAGGAGGGGGTGGGGTATATGAGAATCCCCTATATTTTTGATGTAACATTTATGTAATCTAAAGCTTCTTTAAAAATAAAGGAAAAATGATAATAAGCATAAATTCACTATTAAAACTTGTCATGAGAAAGCAGCTTCTGGATAAAAAGCAGTGAACAATGACTGTGGTTAAATAGAGCCTTGGCCCATTTGCTCTTGATTAAATGACTGTCATTGGTTTCCTAATTTCTCCATCAGGGGACATAGCAGGGGCATTACCTGGGTGTGACTCTTGACACACAAACTCCTCAGTTTCTGCCATTTCCTGTTACATGAACTGTTGCTTTTGTCCACTTTGTAGAACCAGCCTAGAAGAACATACAAAGAACAAGGTGAAGCATCAGAAATTGTAAATAGGAAAAGCAAAAAAAAAAAAGTATGTAAATCTGCTTATGCTTTGTTTTCCCACCTAGATTGTAAGCTCTGAAAGTGTAATGACCATTCTAACTTATCTCTGAATCCCTAATAATGCCTAGAACACTGTTATTGAGTTAAGTATGATTTAAAAAATCAATGCTTAACCATAGGTTGACAAAAATACTTGTATGTATAGAAATTTAAACTTCCATTGCTTGAGATCTTTAAGGTCACTCACTCTGAAATAAGAATAAACCTCTGGTGACCAAAGCTGTGAAAGTTAACTTACATAGCTTTGCTCTTTTGGGTGACATCAATGCCCTAGGTCAGTAAACCCTGAGCCCCTTTGCTGGGAATATTTAATCCCAGCAAGCCTCAGCAAGAATCTGAGAGATGGATGGAACATTAGATTCTCCTAGAGTTCCTTTGAGTTACTTTGGGAGATACAGAGTGGGGAAAGAGAGATCCAAAAGCTAGGTTCTCTACCCTTATACCTTCCTCACACTACTACTCCCCAACTTCAGCCAGGAGGACACCTCTCCCAATGGCTGGATTCAGCATTGCAGCATGAGGCATCTGCAGGTTAGAGAGAGAAGGTGAGGCACATCAGTAAGCAGAAGTCTCAGATCCATCCCACCTGCAGTCCACTGGCAGAAAAAGCTTGGGTACTGAGGGAGACCTGAACCCACAGAAGCTCAGAGCAGAAGGCATTGTACTGACCACGTGGGAATATGTTATCCTGGAACTTCTATGTCTCCAACTATAGAGGAGAATTTGGGGATCACAAGTGGGGAGTGTCAGAAGTGCTTATTATCCGTACCTTATATTTCCACTTTGATCACTCAGCTGTGCATTTCAAAAGCAGAGTTACCAGACTTCTGAAATATGCAAACTTTCACTTGATCTGGCAATCCCAACTAGACCCAGAGACCATTAGCTAAGGAGACTGTACCTCATTTACATTTGATCCCCAAATTAAAAAAAATTATGGCCCCTCAGTTGAAATAGCCTCTTCCTCTGATTTTGCTCATGGATATCCACTGAATAAATGGATTCTGGAATTCAAGGTGTTGGTTGAAGGTGGTGTTAGTCCCTAATAAGTGCAAGGTCCTGAGCCTTAGGTAGAGTTCCTTAGCTCACCATTTCTTCTCTTTCAGCCCACTCTCTGGCCCTCCCAAACTGCTCCCACTTCTCCAAGGTAGGGTATCCTATGGCGCTTCCATATGTTGGAGCTCATGCTGTGCTTTTCGTGGGGAGTGCCCTTCCCATCTTCTCTCTTGTGAATTCCTCCTCTTTCTTCAAGATCCTGTTTGAGCCATTTCCTCTATGCAACTATGCCCTGGTTCACAAGTTCAACCCTGATTATTTTCCTTCTGTGTCACTGCTGCACCATTCACACCTCTCTTATACGGCTTCCTATGTTTTGTTTATGCATCTTCCTCTTTACTGGACTATGAGGTACCTGAAGTTGGGGTGTTGCCTGTTTTCATTTTTGCATTTCTGGCAACAAGATGTATGTACTGACCTGCAAGAAATATTTGCTGAATGAAAGAATGGATAATGGATGGGAAGTTTTTGATGAATTTGCATCCCAATGGATATTTAAAACCCAAATTAGTTTTGACCTGTTTTGAGAACTGACTTAAAGAGTAAAGGAAAGAGTAGGAACAAATATAGACAAGTAATAAATTGGGGCAGAACTAATGGTGAAAACTGCTCCTTAGGAATAGGGAATATTTAGCTTGACGAAGGAAAGGCACAGGCAGGGACTGAACATGTATAGAGTATTTCATAGTGGCCTCCAAATATATGACCTTATAGCTATCTTGTAAAAGGGAAATGATGCATGTTCTTTGTAGCCCCAAGATAGTAGAATTAGATCCACTAGGTAGAAGGTACAAAAAAGCACATTTGGGCTTAACATTCTGTAATAGTCAGAGCTGTGCAAAACAGAATGAGTTCCCTTAAAAAGTAGAGTTTCTCCCAGTAGAGGTGTCTGAGCCCAGACTGGTATGCCCACCTAATAATGACATTGGACAAGATGACCTTGAAGCCTTCTTCAAATTCTAGGATTCTCTGTTCTGACTTGAAATGTTCACCAGTAAGCTTGTGGAAGAAGTACTCTCTGAGGTCCTTAAACTTCATAAGGACTTCCTGGTTTGAAATGCTGAGCTGCAAATGCTAAACCACAAAATCCAGATGATTTAGGAGAAAAAATAAACAGGGGAGATTTAAGGGTAAGTATGTGGTAATGCCTGTCAATATCTTTAAATGTAGAACTACAAGTTTCCCCTAGGAAAGAGAGCTGTTGTTTTCTGAAGACAGCCGTACCATGAGAAATTGCCATAACAGAATGTTAGGCATGATATCATCCCAGTGGGCACTGGGAATAAAACAAACTGTATGCTCCTACCATGAACAAATTTACTCTAAATGTCCAGGAAAATTGCATTCTGGTAGTCAGATCTTGGGAAGTAATGGTGGAGGTGGATAAAGGCTAAAAGAACTAATATAACAGGTTGATAAGAGTCATCACCAAAGAAAGATTGAGATTCAGGCCCTACAATCTTGAGAGGGTCGTAGACTTGGTATCAATAAAATCAAAATGCTTACAGTACAAGCAGACATGCTTACCAAATTCCAGAATGTGAGTAGTGGTTTTTTCTTCTCTCTGGGTCAGAGACTTCATTTCCTTAATCAAAAGTGTACTGTGGCCAGCCAAAGCTGTGAACAAATAAATATCCAGGTTTGCATGGATTGGGTTTAGCAGCATCTGGTGGAGACACCAATATTTTGAGCCTCCCACTGTAGCAACATCTACTGTACCAATAAACAAGTAACCCCTAATTGAAATTTGCGGCAGCTGGAAATTATTTGAGATATGGTTGTGGTGAATTTGGCTTCAATTTCCTTCTTCTGATGCCCAAGGACTGGCAAAAATAAATCATTTGACTGACAAACTAAGACCTGGAAGAAGTAAAGAAATCATTTACAAAAAGACCAAGGAGGTAATAAAATAAAGTCTAAGAGCTTAAAAAGGAAAACCTACAAACCAATATGTAAATAAACAGTGTGGCATTATGCTCTAGGCAGTCAGTCTATAGTCACTGAATTTAAGTAAATGATGTGGTGGGAAGCACTTAGGCTGGAAATAAGGTGTGGTAGGTTCCAATTTTAGGTCTGACACCAACTAGCTGTAGGATTTAAGAAGGTCATTAATTATGTTAGGCCTGTTTTCTCATCTGTAAATGAAAGACTGAACTAGTTCTTTAAGTGCTAATGCTCTTTGATTCAGTTGTATGCTAAAAGGATTGAAATTCTCATTTTGAAATGTCACTTGCCATTAAAACCAAGACTGTACCAATGACTAGTGTTTCTGTGTAATCAAAAGCAGCACAACTGAGATTACTGTAATTTCACATTCATTTTTTAAGGATAAATGACCCCTATACTTAGGCCTTTCTCAAATTATTTTTGAGTCTACTTTCCCCCAACAGAAGGCAGTAATGGTGGTTATATTACAAAAATTTGATTTCTGCCCAGAAGTAATTGAAAATAGCCAAAATTTATTGCTGATACAGGCAATGTTTTGCATGTGTGGTTTATTTCAACTGCTCTATTTCAATTGTGTGGTTAGCACTTAAATTTTGCTATTAGTACTTATTTACATTCATGTGCACTGAGCCTAAGAATAGGATCTTTAAAATGAGAAACTCTGCATATTTAGCTAGATATCGGAAGGCTGAACAGAACTGGTTTCTGTTAATTAGGACAGTTACTATTGCTTTCTCACTTTCTTCTGTTTGTTTGTGCTTACTGTATTTTTTCTTAAAGTAAATAACAGAGATGACACAAATGCAATAGTCATATCCTAGAACAACTGCACACAATGGAATCAAATAAAGAATACTAGTGATTTGGGAATTGAAGCAGAAAGAGGAAGGAACTTGTCCAAAGCCACATAATAATATATTGGTATTCACGACCCAAGCTCAGTCTTCCAGACTCCAAGTTCAGAGATCTTCTCATTACACCAAGCAGCCTCTGCTAGGAACTATTTAAGCAAACCCAGTGGAGCTTGGAAGTGGGAAAAGGTGAGGAGCAGTGGCCCCAAATAAGGTGCTTTCTCAAATGTATAAGAAAGGCATGTCATAAGAGTGAAGGCTGTTGGTAGGAAGGAGAATAGCAACTTAATAAAATTATACTTAGGGACTCAAAAGGGAGGCTACTGTCTGCAAACTCTTAGATGCCCTCAGAAGCAAAGCTAAACAAAATTGTAAAAAGGACAGAATTAGAATTGTACACTTTCACAGCATTTGTTGTGCATCTGATGCAGAATTGCATGGATTTGTGAAAAATTCACAAAGTTCTGTTCTTTTACCCTACCATTTATCCTTCAATCAGAAGCTCATTTCACCCTATCTTGGCCCACATAATTAGCCCTTCCCAACAGTATTCTTTTTTATTTAAGTGTTAATATTTTTTTTATTTATTTATCCCCCCATTGCTGCTTGTGCTTGCTGTGTAAATTTGTGGTGCATTTTTCTGTGTCTGCTTGTCTCCCTTTGTTGTGTCATCTTACTGCTCCAGCTCACTGCACTGAGCAGGCTGTCAGCTCACCACACCTCCTGCACTGGCTTGCCTTGGTAAATGGAAGCCCAACCACTTGAGCCACAACCACTTCCCCCAAACAGCACACTTATTTTCCTTTAATTTCCTCCCCAGTACAACACTAAGAGTAAAAAATAATGTGTTTGAATCAGCAAAGTTTCTTTAAAGGGTATTTTACCTATTCGTGTTGGTTAATTGACTACTTTTAATAAATATGGAAAGCACTTGGCACATATTAAACACTTAATAAATATCTAATCCAAAGATTCAGAAAACAAAGAGGTCAAAATGTGGGAGGAATTGAAGATGAGTGTTTGGACTGTGGCCTTAAATGTTGCTTTGAAATTTTGGCACCATGGATCTCATCCATAAGAAAACCATAGAAATACCAATATAAAGTTCAAAATAAAGAAAATCAATGCAAACACTATCATTAATATTGGATCTTCTACTTATCTGCCTGGGCAAAATCACACATACTTATATTCATGTCATACATTCTTAGCTCTCCCTCTAGTGGCTGTTTCTTTGCTTCAACAGTGAACTATATTCTTAAGTGATGCAAGCCAGGCAAAAGTAGAAACACTCTGTGCTATTATGAACTAAATATATTGTTTATACTCATGGAGTTAATAATTAGACTATAGGTCACCAGATAATAGAATGAGGGTAGAGAACAGAAAGCTGAGGGTTAATCTGTGCAGAATTGGTAAAAAGGTTGTTTGTAAATCTTTGAAAAGAAATAGAAATGATGAAAGCACATCATAGTGTTTGTAACTAGCAGAGCTATTATATGGGTATGACAGTGGTTGAAAGGGAAAGTCCAAGGTCTCGTATATTACTAGAAGAAAAGCTGAAAAATGTAACATGGGATTATATAACATTAGCAAAACCTCATGTGAAATACAAATTGGGTAATATTGCATACATAAGACTGTTTTTACACAATATAAATACAAATAAACTAGAGAGATAGAAACAGAAAAGCAGCTATGTAAGGCTATGTAAGGCAGGGGAAGCATAGAAAGATTGTGAAGTGATGAGTTTTTCTCTGTTTTTTGTTTTTTATTGTTGTTATTGGAGTAATAAAAATACTTTAATAATGACTGAAGTGATGAATGCACAAGTATGTGATTATACCAAATACCACTGATTGTACACTCTGGATGGATTTATGCTTTATTAATATGTATTAATAAAATTGATTTGTTAAAAAAAAGTAGTGAAAACACCAAATTCTGATGAGGATGCTGGGAAACTAGATTCCATCATTCACTGCTGGTGGGAATGTAAGATGGTGCAGCCACTCTGGTACTTACTTCTTGTCAAACTTAAATATTTCTAGTTTTCATTCTGTAACACAAATTTTTAATGATCAGTGCCCTGTTGAAAGTCTCAGGTAATTCATCATTGCCAATACACAGGTGGTTTTCTAGACTCCCTTCAGAAACTTTAAACATATAAAATGCCCCTACTCTCCTGGCTGGTCCCCATCCCAGAGATTCTGGTTTCAATGAACCTGGAGAAGGCCTGGCCATTGGTATTCATGAGCGATTCCACAGGGATGCTAATGTGCAACCAGAGCAGGGAGCCCCAGAATCCTACCTGCTTAGCTGTATGGACAAGGCCCTTCTGAACTAGGTGTCACCCCTTTGGCTTCTCCCCCACATTAGGTGGGCTCCACAGACTCTGTGCCCAGCTCCAGTGATTTCCTGCCAGTACCTAATTGCTATATTCTCTCACACTTCCATGTCTTTTTCTCCTGTTCCAGTACTCAGAAGTCTGTGGCTCCATTCTGTCCAACTCCATCCCATCTCCATTTCATGGAGACATGTTCCCCAGGAAGTGTTATGATGTCTTCTCTACCTGCTCCAGAAACTTGCCTGTTTCTCTACCATTGCATGTGCCATTTTTTATTTTAATTGCTTGTGGAAACACCTGTCAACCCCAAGGGCAGGGCACATGTGTCCAAGTCCTCAATACCTGGTATCTAGAAGGTGCTCAATGATGTTTGTCATAGAACATTAAGTGGTTAACAAGCCTCGTGAGGAAAGTCCTAGTCCTAACAGTCAGAAATAAGGATTTCTCTGTCTACATCAGCCAGCCTGCTTCTCCTGGGGGTATTGATTTCACTTTCAGTGAGACTCATGACCTACCCTACAGAATTTGTACTTGTCAATCTCTATGGCATGTGAGACAATTCTTTTTAAAAATCTCTTTTTCCATATATATCCATATACATATTCCTATATATTCATATAAATCCTGTTACTTCTATTTACCTAGAGAACCCTGACTAATACACAAGACAATGTGTCTTTGTTATGGAAAACTAAATATATATATATATATATATATATATTTAAAAAGTAAATATAAAAAGTTTAAAAAGTAAAATTTAAAAAGTAAAATGAAACAAAACACTCTTCTTGACCTCACCTTCCCCATTCCTCTGTACTTCTTTTTGATAAAATTCCTCAAAGAGTTGTGTAGGCTCAATGTCTCCATTTCTTCTCTTAATCTATCATAAACCTACTCCACTCAAGCCTTCACCCTTATCATTTCACCAAAACTTCTCCAGTGAAAGTCACCAAAGATACTAAACATGTTTCAACCCTCATCTTGCTTGGCCCAACAGCAACTTGTGAGCCACTTCATTGTTCCCTCCTCACTGACTTCCTTTCTTCCCTCAGTTACCATGAAGTCACATTCTCCTGGTTTTCTTCTCACCTCCCTAGAGGTGACTTCTGGTCTCCTCTGTCAGTTCCTCCTCCTCTTTCCAACCTGTTAAGAAAAGAATACCCCATGGCCTAGTCTTTGGTCTCTTCCATTTCCTATTCACACTCATCATGCTTCATACCATTAAGTTTCACTTATTTGAGACTCAAATTTCTATCTCCAGCCCTGGCATCTTTCATGTCTTACTGTTCACTAAGCAGGCCAAACACATCATGTCCAAAACTGACCTTCTGAGACAGCCTCTGCAAACCCTGCTGTACCCACAGTCTTCTCTATTTCAGCTCAGGGCAGCTACATGGTTCCAGTCTCTCAGACCAAATGCTTTGGTGCCACACTTGGCACACTGTCTCTCATACCCCACATCTACTCTGTCAGGAAATCCTGTGGAAATCTTCAAAATATCCTCAGAATCTGCATACTCCTTACCATCTCCCCTGCTTACTACCCTGATTTGAGTCACCATCATCTCTGATTTTGTTTAGTGGTTCCCAAACTTTGTTGAACATTGAAATCACCTGAGGATCTTTAAAAACTAAAGTCTGGCTCCCACCTCTTGATATTCTGATTTAATTGTTATGAAGTGTGACCTAGGACCTGGGATTTTTCTGTCCTCTCCAGGTGATTCTAATGTGCAACAAATTTGGGAATCACTGGATTGGTTATATTCGCCACCTAACTCATCTCCCTGCTTTACCCATCCCCTCTACAGTCTATTCACAACACAACAAATAGAGGTACTTTTAAATTATAATCCTTAGCATATCATTCCTGTGCTCAAAATTCTCCAGTGGCTCCACATATTACTTAGAGTAAAATGCACAGGCTTTACAATGGTCTACAAGGTCGTACATGAGCTAAATTGCACCCCACCCCCACCCCATCATTTCTCTGAAATCTATTACTCTTCTTCTCACAGCCCCGCACACACTGGCCTCCTCACTTTCCTTGAATACACCAGGCATCCTTTCACCCTAGGACCTTTGCACTAACTACCCCTTCTGCCTGAATTTCTCTTATCTGGCTCTACTTTTCCTTTTATCCATATCCTTTTCACATACCAGATAATTTGTTTCTTCATTGTTTATTTTCTGTCTCCTCTGATAGAAGGTAAGTTGCATTAGGAGTTGTGGCTGTTTGATATTGTTTATGAATTCCAAAAATAGATATTGGATTATATTTGTAAACTTGTCTGTCCCTCTGGGCATATTAGATTATACTGGATTCAGAGGTTTCACTTTTATTTAATTAAATAATGATTGAGACTTTGATTGGGCCACATCAGTAGGAGTTTCAGTCCACACCCCCTGGTGGGGAAACTGCTCTGTAATAGTAGAAAGAAGCAGAGGCTTTATCATACTGGGCTTTGTAAAGAGTTTGGGCTTTATTCTAAAAGAAAACAGAAGCAATTGAAGGGTTTTAGGCAGGGAGGTGACATGATCTGATTTATGTTTCATGAAATAACTGTGACTTTTGAATGGACTGTAAGGGAACAAGAATGGAAGCAAGGATATCAGTCACTTGATTGCAGGGTATACATTTATCCTTGAGCAATATGCAAAGTCTTTCCAAGAGGTACCCAGGCCCAGATTCTTTTTAGGGAAATAAACCTCCACATGCACTCTCATCCAGTCAATCACTTGATTGTAATGAAGATGCAGGTGGCCCTTTCCCATCTTCACTTATTCAGTGGCCCATCTTCCACTTTACAAGAGAAGAATACATATTTAGTTCATTCCCATGGTACATTGTTTCTGGGTATAAAAATCTACAGGGTGATAAACAATAGACAAATGGAAATATTGATGTTTGTGTTTTAAGAAAGTGAATAATCTTTTTGTAAGTTGTTTGGTTTCATTAAAATCTTAGGATGGTCTAATAGAGTTGCCAGATGAAAAGCCATGATAATTAATTTTGATGAAAGATGAGTATGCAACTTTGGGCACAAAATTCAGAAGAAGTTCAAAGAATTGAGTAACTCCACTCTAACAAAATCCTTCCATTGTCATCTACTTGTTTTTGTGGAAATATGTTTCTCTGCAATTACATCTATACAAACAAAGGCTGAATCCTCTCTCTTCTAGCAATAATATATTTATCTCCAGATATACCTTTTTATTTTTTTATTATTTCATTTTTTTTATTGTGGGTAAAAATCAAATTTTTCACAATACATACCAATATTTGTAAAATGATATATAAATACATATGCATATATGTGCATTTGTTTACATAAGTGTTATTTGTTATATATATATATATATATTTTTTTTTTTTTTAAGGTGCTTAGATTACCTAAATATTACTCAGAAATTACAGGGATTTCCATGTTCCCGACTGCCCACACATCCAACAAAATCCCACACAACCATTCCTCATCCGTGTGGTACAACACCCACAATGGATATACACGTTCTGGGGCCTTGCCACCGAGCATAGACCACAGTTCACATCACAGACCACACTCTCTCCCACCCAGTTCTGCATGGTATATTCTGATGGAAAATGGCCTACATCCATCGCTGCTTCACCACTCAGGGCAACCCCCAAAGTCCCAAAAAAGCCCCAGTATTTCAGCGGCTCCTCCTCTCCCTGCCAGAAAAATGTCCAGTGGCCACCGGCTCCACCTCACTGTTACAATTTCTTCCATTGCTTGAATCACAATATGTCTACAACAGAACACCACCAAGTCCACTCTAGTCCACAGCTCCTCCCCCAATCCTGAGGGGACTTGGAAGGTGATGTCCACTCCACCTCCAAGTGAGAGAGGGCTTATATCCCATGGATATAGTGGATGG
>JAQZBX010095019.1:0-11960 GCA_029593785.1 Cabassous unicinctus | reverse complement strand
ATCCTATATAGAGAAAATCCTGAAAAATCTACAACAAAGCTTTTAAAGCTAATAAACAATTTCAGTATCTTGTCAGGATACAAGATCAATACTCAAAAATCAGTGATGTTTCTATTCAATCATAATGCACAATCTGTAGAAGAAGTCAGGAAAAAATTCCATTTGCAATAGCAACTAAAAGAATCAAATATTTAGGAATAAACATAACCAAAATGTAAAGCACTTGTATTCAGAAAAGTACAATGCACTGTTCAAAGAAATCAAAGAAAACTTAAAAAATTAGAAGAATATTCCATTCTTATGGATTGGAAGACTAAATATCATTAAGATGTCAATTCTACCAAAATTAATAAACAGATTCAATGCAACCACAATAAAAATTCCACCAACATTTTTTAAACAAATGGAAAACACAATTATCAAATTCATATGGAATGATAAGGTACCCCAAATAGCCAGAAGCATCTTAAAAAAGAAGAGCAAAGTTAGATGACTCTCTGTTCCGGACTTCAAATCATCTTACCTAGGTACAGTGGTAAAAACAGCATGGTATTGGCATAAAGATAGACGCACAGACCAATGGAAATGAATTGATGGCACAAAAACAGACCTTCATATCTATGATCAAGTGACTTTTGACAAACCTGTCAGACCCAACCAGCTCAGGCAGAGCAGTCTGTTCTACAAATGGTGCTGAGAGAACTGGATATACATAGCCAAAAGAAACAAATAGGACCCCTATCTCACACCTTATACCAAAATTAACTCAAAATGGATTGAAGACCTAAATATAAAAGCAAGAAACATAAAACTCTTAGAAGAAAACATAGGAAAGCATCTTCAAGACCTGGTTTTAGGTGGTTCTTTCTTAAAACTTACACAGAAAACAAGAGCAAGGAAAGAAAACATGGATAAATGGGACCTCCTCAAACTTAAACCTTTTTGTGATTCAAAGGCCTTCATCAAGAAGGTGAAAAGGCAGCCCACTCAATGGGAGAAAATGTTTGGCAACCACATGTTGGATAAGGGTTTGATTTCCATTCTATATAAGGAGATCATACAACTCAAAAATAAAAGAGCAAGCAATCCAATTTAAAAATGGGCAAAAGATTTCAATAGACATTTCTCTAAAGAAGAAATACAAATGGCCAAAAAAAAAAATCATGAAAAAATGTTCAACAGCAATAACTTTTAGGGAATTGCAAATCCAAACATTGAGATATCATCTCACACCTCATAGAATAGCCATTATCAAAAACAGAATACAGTAAGTGCTGGATAAGATGTGGAGAAATAGGAACACTTTTTCACTTTTGGTGGGATTGTAAAATGGTGCAGCCTCGGTGGAAGACAGTTTGGTTGTTCCTCAGGAAGCTAAATATAAAACTACCATATGATCCAGCAATTCCTTTAATCGGAGTATATCCAGAAGAAATGAAAACAGTGACATGAACAGACATCTACACACTGATGTTCATAGTGGTGTTATGCACAATTGCCAAAAGATGGAACATCCCAAGTGTCCACCAACCAATGAATGGGTAAAAATATGTGGTATATGCATATGAGGGAATATTATGCCTCAGTTAGAAGAAGTGAAATTGGGACACATCTGATAACATGGATGAATCTTGAAGATATTATGCTAAGTGAAATAAACCAGACACAAAAGGACAAATATTGCATGGTTTCATTAATATGAATTAAAAATGAAGAATAAATGCATGGAGTTATAACCTATAGTATAAGAGATAGTATAGGAGATATAGTATAGGAGATAAGAGGAGGGCTGAGAAGGACTACTGATGCTTAATGTATGTAGAAGCTTTTTTTTTACTGTAAAAGTGTGGAAATGGATAGAGTTGATGGTAACACATTATAGTGAGTAGCAGCTGGTTTATAAATGAGATTGTGGCTGAAAAGGGTAATCTAGGTATGCAAATGTCAATTGAAAAAAGCTAGAGAATAATCTAAGGACTGCATAACACAGTGAACCCAGAGGTGGATAAGAATTGTGGTTGATGGTACAGAAGCAAATGTGTCCTTCTGTGGCTAGAGCTGGTGTATATCATTACTGCAGGGTGGTGGGAATGTGGAGAAGCATGGGAAAAATACAATTGGTGTGACTGATGGACTGTGGTTAACAGCAATGCTGTAATATTCTTGCATCAATGCTAAAGATGTACTGAGTTTATAATGGAGGGTACGGAAAAATTGTGCAAAATGTACGCTATGGACCATGGTTGGCAGTAATAGTCTGATTATATTATCTTATAATCTGTAACAAATATTCCACCATGGTGTGATGTGTTGGTGAAGGAGTGTTGTATGGGAATTCTACACATGTTCATGACTGTTTTGTAAGTTTAAAACCTCTGTAATTAAAATATATTTAAAAAAATAATATGTTTGGGGGGAAATACACCAAATTTAAGATATGGACTATAATTAGTAATAATATTTTGATGATGCTTTTGCTTAGTTTGTAACAAATGTTTCACAACAATGCAAGGCATTGGTAGTGGGGTGATGCATGGGACCCCTGTATGATGTTATGTATGTTTATTTTGTAAGTTCACATCTTTCACTATACACTTGTTGTTTATGTATGTTTGTGCATGAATTATATACTTCAATAAAAATTTTAAAAAGAAAAAAATTATTAAAAGTCCTAAACTTAAAAAAAGGGTTTAAATTTGTTTAAAGCAGTGTTTACTAAATATATAACATTGTTCCAGAAATTAGACCTCTTATATTCTGGAAGATATTGCTTTTGGCCTTGAATAAACGTATTTTCCTTGAGAAAAGAGGAACTCCAGCTTACCCCTTGTATATCAATTCGAAATGGATCAAAGACCTTTGCCCTAAATTAGCTGATATATATTTAGAATTATGAATCCTATAAATAGATAATATATATTGTCTTGTGTCCATGAAATTTTCCAAACAAAAGATCCATTGTGCACATGATAACCAAGAAAAATCTTATAGATTTCAAAATCATGAAGATATTTACAAGTCACTGTCCTTGATCATAACCCAGAACACCATAAAGCCAGTAATTAGAAATAAAATGTACAAATTTAAGAAAAAGAAATAGAAAGAGGAATACAAGGGGATTTAAATTAATTTTAAGAAAATATTCTACAGTATGCTTAATAAATTTTTGTACTCATATTCTACAAAATTATATGCAGTCATTTAAAAATGTAGTAAATCTTACATGTACTTCCCGAAAGAAAAGGCTATGATTTTGTTCTCTTTGAGAAAAGGAAGTCACATAACTATATTGTATTATTTCATATCTATATATACCCCCATACATTTCAATATTTATTTGTCAGCATTAACATGTATGTGTCTCTCTCTATATATTAAGTAATCTGGGAAAGCTGAGGTGGGCATGAGGGAAGACTTTTACGTTTTCCCCTATATGATGTGGTGTAACTCTTTACCTTAAGACAGCAAGTCAAGTTCATTAGAGCACGTCTAAATCCTGGAGTTAGGGCAGTCATGGGCTTTCTGGAGCAATTTGTGATACAGAAAATTCTCAGATTATCACTTAGGTGAATGTATGAGCATGCCTCACAAGAGGACTATGGAAGATGGTACTCTATAAAGTTGGATAGGAGGTATAATTTCAGTATAATAATTGAATAATAATTTAATTAGAGATTAAATGCAGAGAGAGTTTACTTAGACTTGGATCTCACAAGGAAATTAAGGATGTAAAAGAAAAACATAAAATCTTAGATACTTATCACGAATCTTCATGAAATGGTGTCTATTCTTCCTTGAAAACACAACAGATTTAAAAAATTTGATCTCATTTACCTTCTAACACTTTAGACCTTTCCTAGAGCATACTCCAAAATTGTTTGATTATGGAAACAGGCCTTTCTTTCTAACTCTTGGTCTTCTAGAGGAACTCAGTTGTCCAGAAACAATCTTATAAATTAATAGAGCCACTCAATAGGGATGTAGGTACCCTCCAAAAATATGCTAAGCCAAGTTTTCCTTTATCTTCATAAGGTGAATATAGTGTCCAGGGCAGCCAGTATACACTGGCAAAGGAACACCAATTATCTGTCGAAGCCTGATTGATGGGGGACTGAGAAGTGAGATTAATGAAACTGAAAATATATTAGAAGCAGATTGATGTTATTAATTACTGTGTTCCATAAATGTCTATTTGAACATTTAACACCATCTCTTTCTTTTTCAAGGTTAGACCTGATATCTCATTGCCCAAGAGTTAAATAAATTGGAGACCCTGGATATTATAACAAGAGTTTCCTCATATAAAGGATGGATGGTTTGAGATTTTAGGAAGTAGTGTTATTCCATTGCTATACACACAGAGAGAAGTATCATTGTCCTATAGAAGGTAAACTCGTAGGTGTGAGTAGTCATCTTGGTGAAGATTTTGATGCATAATTCTATAAAGGGCTAAGCTATTCATTCTGGAAGCCAGAGAAATAGTTGCCATGACAGAAGTTAGGAAAATCTTGCCTGCTCGTGATGTGGGCTATCTCCATGAATCCCACATTCTAAGGCTCCACTTTCTAATTATTATAAAATCAAATCACAAAGGATATAAATCTATAAAGTAAAATATTAGTATAAATGGAGATATTAAAATAAAAAATGAATTAAAACTAAAAAATATGAATATGAGACATTTAAAGATTTAATATAAATAACCAACATTTAAAAAAGGAACTTTAAGTCCCAGTGAAGATTAAAGTTCAAATATTTGAAGTAATAAACTCAGTAAAATAATAAAATTTAAGATATATACGTCAGAGACCAATAAGATAAAAAATATAAATAAAAAGTAAATAAAGAATTGGAATAAAGCAAATACATTCTTTAAAATATAAGATTGAAAATCAAGAAAAATAAAATGAGACAAAAGATAAGAGTAGAAAATAATTTTAAAACAATAAGAGCAGAGATCAAGCCATAGGGTATCCTTAACTTTAACCTTTCACCTGTTACTTCGCTTAAAAGCTCTATAATGGACACCTTTTTTAAATTATAAGATTAGGGTCTCTATAATTCAGAGAGTTAGAGGGCTACAAGTTAGCCAAGCTTCTATAACCTCAGGAAAAAAACAAAAACTGAAACCGAAAGCCAAGAAATCTGATCAGATATGTTTAACTTTTTAAATATGCAGATGTTAAGAATGGGAAGTGCTCTACACAATTCTTCAATACCAACTGTAAAAGTTTAGGAAATTTTATTAGATACTTTTCCTTTGTTGAGTGGTACAACTTTTCAGAATCCAAAAAGAAGGCATGTCATAAAAATAGTTCTTTTGTTAGCATTATGACAGATAATTTGAAACACCTGATAGCAACTTGGCATACGTGTTCTTAATTCTTACAAATTTAACATAATTAATACCTTTGAGGTACTGTATGTGCCATTTGAAAAGAATGGTTTGTAATTTCCCATTAGAAATTCTAGAAAATAATTGTAGCATGTTCAAAATTTGGGATCTTCTTATCTTTTAACAACCCAAACATTTTATTCTAACATGCCTTATTCTTCCTTTGTGTTTTGTATAGTGCAGAGAAGGTAAAGTGCAGATAAGGAATTTAGTAAGTCCTAAAAATGCTTGTTACAAATTTTTATCCTAAAAAATGGCAGATTTTAATGTAACATGGCTCATTTGTTAAAGGTAAGGGATATATCTAAATGATTAATATACATGTTGATATATTTGAGATCTATCTTTGTCTGCCTCAAAAATAATTTTCTTAATTCTTAGGAATGAGTATACTAGACAATTTCTTCAGATCGTTATCATTCATGATTTCTTTTGGTAGTAATTCCATAGTTCATTGTTCCTCCAAGGAACAGGTATTCATTTCAGCAAAACTGATGGGTATCTTAGAAATATAAGTCCACATTAGCACATATATTCTTGAATTAAAAATATTTAATGTTAAATTTAAAAATCCCCTAAGTTTCTGGGAATGAATACTACTCACATTCTATAGGTTGGCAAAAACAAGAGAGCTCCCTCATTAGCAAGGGAGAAAAGGCAGTTTGGACCTAAAGGGAGAAAGTAAGAAACGCTTACCCTATTTACTCACAACTCTTTCCCATTTTCAGAATTTTTTTGCGTAATGTTTTCTTTTGTGGAAGCTATTTGAGAAATATAGTTGTATTTTATATTGGTGATTAGGGTTATTGAGGAATGAAGTGATGAAAAAAATTGGAAGACTATCTGGCATTTGCTGGGACAATTTAAAGAAGTGTAATGATCTCAGATGTCTCTTTTTTACCTTCCAGAAAAACTACAAAAAAAATTAAGGTAATGATAATAAGTATAATTTATTGAGCACCTATTATGTGGGCTGCAGTGCTAGCTATTTTTCAAACAATAAACTCACAAGGTATTCTCTCCATTAATCAAATGAGGTAACTGAGACAGAATAGATTAAGCAACTTGCCCAAACACATTGGAAATAGAATTCCATTTAGCTCAGCATGACTTTTAGCTCCTGCTGTTTTCACTGTCTCTGTCTCTCAAAATCTCATTTTAAACAGCTGTAATCCATGTGGCTATATCAGGAATAAAGTATCTCTAACAAACTAACATTTAGAAAGGATATATTTTTGAAAGAATGATATAAGATAATGAAAAGTAAATCCTACTATGTCAATCTTATTTTTTCCTAATTTCAGACAAACTCTTCAACAATGTGATTCAAAATTATATTCAAAGGCAGGTACAGGTTGATAGTCCTCCCTTTGTCATTTAAACTCCTAATATGACTTGAGACATTAAGATTGTTATCCTTCCCTCACTAGCCTGTGTGTCTAGTAACCGTTTTAGTTTGCCAAAAGGCTGCAGATGCAAAGTACAATAAATGGGTTGGCTTTTATAAAAGGAATTTATTTGGGGTAAAAGCTTACAATTCCAAAGCCATGAAAAGTCCAAATTGAGGCACCATTAAAGGTGCTGTCTCACCAAAGTCAGCTACCACATGGCAAAAGAAGATGGGCACTTATCTTTGCTGAGATCTCTCCTTTCTACAGCTGTAGGCAAATTTGGCATAGGCATTGTCTCTTACCGGGCTCCCTCGCTCTCTCTCTCTCTCTCTGGGTCTCAGCTCTTTGAGCCTCTCAGGGGTTTCTGTCTTTCCAGCTCAGCTGTGGGTGAAAACTCTATCACATGGCAGGATCAAATATGGTGGCTTCCTTTTCCTATTTCTCCCTGACTCTCTCTATGTGTCTTCATTTTCATCAGACCCAGCAAGAGGGTGGAGACTCAATATGAATCATGCCCCAAGAAGCAGTCCAATTAAAAGCCTTAATCAATTTTAGAAAGTTATTTAAACAAAGAACCCTCAACCAAATTTAATACAATCAAAGGGTATCACACCCACAAGAACAGAATCATTTTAAAACATAATCTTTCTCTTTTTGGGATTCATGAAATAATCTCAAACTGCCACAGCACTTTATCAGAAAATTCATCAGACATTCTCGGTGTTATTTTGAACTTGTCTGTTGTACTAAAAATAAAGTAAACAGAATTAAAAAGAGGTGCAGAGGAGGTTTATTGAGCTAAAGTTGCATTAATGCAGGAGCAGCACCAAAAGAGGTTTCTGCTCAAAGGATTGAGCTGGGGGAGAAGCTTATATGGCTGGCTTGATAAAAAAGGAAGGTATAGGGGGAAAGGGGAGGGATAAAGGGGATATGAATTATGGTTAGTGTATGAGCTCCTTGAGCCACTAGGATGATGTGAACTATGCAGACTATGAGGGCTGTGGACTGTCTGGGCAGTATCCTTGAGGCCTAGTTTGTAAATTAGCAAGCAGGATGTTGGTGTAAATTTGTGGCCCTCTGATGACAATCAGCAGACATTGCTGGCATCAGCCTGATCTCTTTGTTACAGGTCTTCCTCCCAGGCAGGGGCAGAGGTCTTTATCAGCACCACAAAGGATCATTGGTGTGTCATCCTGTTTCAATTAATTTCCATTTCTTCTTTGGAAAATGGATAAAATGGGAGCTGTAGCAAATCAAGACGATTAGTAAAAGTATTTGTCTTTCCAATTTCACACCTCCATTGGAAAACAATATCCCAAAAGTTGATATTTTCTGTTACAGACACATGTAGCTGTTAAAGTCTCTCTAATTTCACATGCTATTTCAGAATTCACAACTAAAGCAGCCTTAAACATTAACCTTCAAACAATACAGAGATGATGATTCTATTTATGAAAACAAGTCTAAAATGTTACCTATTCTTACTGTCTAAAACTATTTCTTGTTGTATTTCTATCTTGATTTTTTATTTTAAAGATTACATTGAATTTATTTGCTTTATCAGTTTTGCAAGGACCTTTGATAAAAAGCAGTAAAATTATGACTGAACTGTTAAGGTCTTTAATATAGGAATAAGTGTTACATGTTCAATGACTCTACACAGCACATACTATGAAGTTATACTTTCATTTATCTGCACTGAATTTTTTAAGCCAGGAATTTCCCATCACCAGAAGTCCTGTTTCTATGGGCCAATTTTTAGATGCCATAATAAGCTTAATAGTTTTTTAAATAGTATATTTAAATGAATATTGACACAATTGTAGCACTTCATTATAAAAAAATTCCATTGAATTACTTCATGTTGCAGTTCTTTTCATATAAAGAAAAAATGTTAATTTGTTAAATCATTAATTAAACACATGTTTTTATGTACTGTGCTAGTCTGAAATTATTTTATGAATCCCAAAAAGATAAAGATTATGTTTGTGGACTGGTCCACTCCTGTGAGTGTGAGACTGTTTTCCAATTGGACTACCTCAGTGAGGGAGAGCATCAAGCAGCTGAGGCCGTAGGGAGATATGAGTCATTTGCCTGATAGCTTACAGCTGAAATCAAGAAGAAAGAAGAGCAGTCATGTCTGAGAAAAGAGGCCCAGTAAGAGAGAAGCCCTATGGCTGGTTTCCCTCAGCTGAGTTCCTGGAGATGGTACAGCCCTGAATCAGAAAGCAGAGATTGCCCACCATCTTGCTTCAACACTTTGCAGCTTAATTAGTTGAGAAAGCACCTCTTATGGTGCCTTGAGCTGGACTTTTTATGGCCTTGGAACTGTAAACTTTTACCCCAAATAAATACCCTTTATAAAAGCCAACACATTTCTGGCACTTTATATTGGCAGCTCGTTGGCAAACTAAAACATGTACCTACTAAGTGCATTGTATGTAGTTAATCAGATGAAGATCCTATCCTTAGAGATTTTAGATTACTATGGGTTTACAGAGCCAAATCTTGTTCTATACTACCACATTACTTCCTTTTTGGACTACTAATAGTAAGTCCATACACTTTCATATCTCTGGGCTAGTTCTCATTGTTTCCCTGTTTTGATCACCTGGTTTTCTACTACCTCCTAGGCTTATGGCCTCTTTTCCCCTGTTTAAAACCTTTAGCTCCTCACTTTCCACCCCAACTATCTGCATAGGAAATCAGTCTCTGCATATGTCATGAACCAGTTTTACCATTACAGTGAGTAAGAGATACTTTACTGGCAACCTCAGGTTCTCAGAGTTCCCATTTGCTTGGCTGGATGCCTTCATATCTCTCATCTTCTCTATCAAGAAGGACAACTGGATGACAGTAGCACTTGAGCAGGGAAGACAAAAGGACTTATGAGAAACATACTATATATAGTTTGATTGGTTTTGGGCCTGATGATAGGTCTGAAATAAGGGTATACATATCATTGGAAAAGAAACTTAAAATCAATGAAATAGTTTGTTATGAAAGTAACTGATTATCACAATGGAAAAGAAAGGCACTTTCAATATTCAAGAAATGTAGTTGCAAAATCCACCATGATCAGGGATTGTAGAATTTTGGAAGAAAGGGTTTATATCACTAATATATGAATGAAATGAGTTAGGAATGGAAGATCAAAACACTATTTTTTAAATAGTCTCCTTACTCTATGGGTAACAGACAAAAATAGTTTTAATCTTTATATTTAAAAATAGAGCACAGAAGCAGAAAATCACAAAGATCTAATGAGTTATTTAAGGCAAAAATCACTCAGGTCAAGAAATAGAAATCTGCCATCCCAGTCACAAAACTTAACCATGTGTTCCATCCTAGTCACCATCTACTTCCTTTCCCCATACAAGACATTGTCCTTAATTTGAGTAATAACATCTTTATGTTTTTGTGTTTTTTTCTTAAGATACTGGGGCCAGGGATTAAACCCAGCACCTGGTATGTGGGAAGCTGGCACTCAACCACTGAGCCATATTGGCTCCCTTGAATTTTTTTTCCATCTGCTTGTTGTTTGTTTTTGTTTTTTGGGACCTCCTATGTGGGAAGCAGGTGCTCAACCATTTGAGCCACAGCGGCTCCCCACATCCTTATGGTTTAAAAAAATTTTATCAGCCAAATTTGCATCCTTAGATACTAGAGCCAATTCTTGCTCATTTTCTTTTCTTAATTTCATATATCTTTTAAATCTCTTTCACTCTATAAATTCAAAATCCTTTCATTTCTTTACAATTTACCATGGAAGAATCTGGGTCATTTGACCAATGGATTTCCCCAGTCTGGATTTTGCTCTTTCATAGTTATGGTATAGTGATTTTTACCATGTCCTTTGAATTTCTTGTAAATTGGCAACTGGATCCAGATCCTTTATCAGACTCAGGTAAGCCCTCTGGAAGCCAATTGGTGTACAGCAAGGGTATAGGAGGCATAAAAAGTCTGATGTCTTCCTTTAAGTAATATTAGGAGTCATTGATGCTTATCACTTATATTTACCCATTCATAAGCGGTTTAAAATTGTGATATTCTAATTATTTCATTTCATATTCAAATTTTTGATACTTTCATAAAGGGTTAATTGCCCTCATCTGCTATTTGGTTGCCCAGTGGTAAAGTACATAAAGTAACAGTAAGAAAACCTCTTGATTGTTTCACTTTATTTAGCAGTTTTAAAGCTAATAAATTTTTTTACCCTGTACATTTGCTAAATTTCTTTATTAGCTCTAGTAACTTTGTTGTAGATTTTTTTTCAACTTTCTATATATAGAATCATGCCATCTGAAAATAGTGAATGTTTTAGTTCTTCCTTTCCAGTTTGGATGCCTTTTATTTCTTTTTTTGCCTAACTGCTTTAGCTAGAAGTTCTAGCACAATGTTGAATAACAGTGATGTCAGTGGGCATCCATGTCTTGTTCCAAACCTTAGATCGAAATTTTTCTCTTTCACCATTGAGTATGATGGTAGCTCTGGGTTTTCATATATGCCCTTTATCATGTTGAGGAAGTTTCCTTATATTCCTATTATTGGAATATTTTTTTTTTAATCAGGGAGGTTTATATATTTTGTCAAATGCTTTTTCTGCATCAATTGAGATGATCATGTGTTTTTTACTCATCACTTTGTTAATACAGTGTATTACATAAATTGATTTTCATATGTTGTACCACTCTTGCATAACTGGGATAAGTCCCACTTAGTCATGTTGTATAATTCTTTTTATGTGCTCTTGGATTCAATTTGCTAGTATTTTCTTGGTGATACTTTCATCTATGTTCATAAGAGAAATTTGTCAGTAATTTTTTTTTTCTTGTAGTGTCTGGCTTTGACATTATGGTGATGTTGGCCTCATAGAATGAGTTAGGTAATGCTCATGCTTCAGTTTTTTAGAAGAGTTTGAGCAGAATTGTTATTAATTTTTCTTGGAATGTTTGGTAGAATTCACCTATGAGGCCTGGGATTTTCTTTGTGGGAAGTTTTTGGATTACTGATTAACTCTCTTTCCTTGTAATTAGTCTGTTGAGATCTTCTATTTCATCTATAATTAATGTAGGTTGTTTGTGTGTTTCTAGGAATTTGTCCCTTTCATATAAATCATCTATTACATTGGTGTGACAGTTTAAAGCTATTTTACAAATCCAAAAAAAAAAAAA
>JAQZBX010095018.1:0-11987 GCA_029593785.1 Cabassous unicinctus | reverse complement strand
GTGGCCTTTTAGGGCTCAATGTCGACCCTCAGACCCCACCCTAGACCCACTAATTAGGAATCTGTATTTTAACAAGATCCCCAGTGATTCACATGCAGGATAAAGTTGAAAGAGCTCTGTCAAAGTCCTGTTAAGGATTTGGGTCTTCATCCTAACAATGATGGGAGCAAATGAAGAGTAGTAAGCAGATTATAAGAGGGACTCAGAAAGGGAGCAGATTTTAGAAATAAATCACTTTCCTGGTTCTAGGAGAGAAAAAGTTGGGGGCAGGAGAAGGGGACTGCAGAGTGAACTTGGAGAGAGATACACTGGATAGATGGATGGATGGGCGGACAGATGGATGGATGGAAAAGGACCCCCAGAACATGAACAGCTCCCCGTGAGGGATATCGCAGCATAGACCAGCAGACCAGCACTTCAGCATCACCTGGGAACTTGTCAGAAATGCAAATTCTCAGGCCCCACCCCAGACCTGCTGAGTCAGACTCTCTGGGGGTGGGAACCAGCAAGCTGTGGTTTAACAAGCCCTCCAGATGATTCTGACGTGCACCAAAGTTTGAGAACCAGCCTTTCAGCTGCAGGAGGGCTGGCGGGAGGGAAGAGGCAGGGCTGCGGGGGGCTCACAGGCTTCCCTGGCCCCTGCTCTCACCTGTACACAATGGGCAGCAACCCCCATCTCTGGAGGGAAGTGGGTGGGAACAGGCAGCTTCACACGTCACCTTTGCACACATCACCTCCCCGTCCTGGAAGCAGAAGCAGGGATTATGGCCACCACAAGGCCCCAGATAAGCAGGGCAGCCCCAGGGACCCCCACACCCACCTCACACCAGCACTGGGAACACCCGGGCTCTGTCCAGCGGCTCCCTGACTCATACGTGGCTCCCCGGTGCCAGCAGTGAGAGGGCCCTGGTGCCAGTCGTGTGGCCTCAGGTGAGGAAGGGGTGACCACCGCCTCCCCCTGGAGGAAGGAGGGAGGCCAGAGGCTCCCCAGCAGAGAAGCACTAGGCACTGGGGTGGCCACCAGGGTAGAGGACAGCCGGGTGGGAGCAGAAGGTGAGGACGCAGGCAGTGCCCGGGTGGGAGACGGCAGGCGGGTGCTCCTGACTGCAGTGGGGGATCCTGGGGCTCCGGAAGGAGGGCTGTGTCCTGGGGAGAGGGCAAGCCGGCCTGCCTCCGGAAGCAGCAGTAGCATCTTGGGCGGATGCTGCAGGATGGCCGATGGGGCCAGCACGGCTTTTGGGAAAGCTGAAATGGAAGCACAGAGGTCTCTTGAGGGAGGGGCAGGAGGCGTGATTCAGGGGACCTGGACTCAGCTCCACCACCACAAGTCACCGAATGTCTCTGGGCCGGCTTCTTCACCAGCATAAAGGGTCTGACAGCACACGGAGGCTGTGGAGAGGGTCACATGAGGAGCTTGATGGGAAAGAACCGACTGAGCAGGAGGAGTGGGCCAAGCTGATGCTGAAGAGCTTGCTGCTTCAGATGCTGCAAAACCAGATGCTTCTCCCTTCCCTGCCTCGCAGGCCACAAAGGAGATGCAAGTTTTCCTGAGCCAGGCAGAGCTTCTCTAACCCCATGCCCACTCCTCTGCCTGATAGATGGGGAGTGTGTGTCCCGCTCCTCCACCCACGTGGCTTCCCTAGAGGGGAGGCTGAGGCTCCCAAGGAAGGACCAGCCTAGGGTGCTTTCCAGCCTGGGTGGACAGGAGAGCCAGACGACAGAAAGCAGGAAGTAGCTTTCTTCCCGCTGGCATGGACAGATCTCCATGCCACACTGCTAGAAAAATGGTATGCTTGTATGCACACTTGTAAAGGAGGAGGAAGGCCTGACGCCCAGTTCTTCCATATGGAGGCCCCTGCCAGCCGGGACTCCTGAGCATCCTACGTTCTGCCTTTTGTTTTCCTTTTACTATTTGGTGGAAAACAGAAGCGCTGGGGAAACAGAATGTAATGAAAGGAGAATGGACAAAGAAGTGGAAGGAGAAAGTGAGGAAGAAAGGGGGTAATGTTGGAAATAAGCAAGAAGTGACGAAAGGAGGAAGGCTGGTGGGGAGGCAAGAGGGGCTGGGAGAGCGGAGCCTTGCGCTAGAGGGCGGGGCCTAGGAATGGGTGGGGAGGCGGAGCCGGAAGTAGGTTGGGCGGGGCCTTTGCTGGGGGCGGGGCCGAGCGGGGCCGAGCGGGGCCGAGCGGGGCCGAGCGGGGCCGAGCGGGGCCGAGCGGGGCCGAGCGGGGCCGAGCGGGGCCGTTGCTCACCTTCGCAGGACACCCGGTCTGCTCGGAGCCGGAAGCCCGGTCGGCAGGTGCACAGGAAGCTGCCCACAGTGTTCTGACAGGAATGGTGACAGACTCGCCTCTCCAGCGGCCGCCGACACTCGTTTACATCTGCGGGAAAGCCTCGCTGAGAAAACCTCCAGGCTGCCTTGCCCGGGCTGCAGAACCCGTCTCCTCCCATCCCTTGGCTCAGAAGGCTGGGGGAGTCTCCCTGCCATGTTCTCGAGGGATGTGACTCAGATGGCTGGGAGCAGGGCTGAAATCTAGCGCCAGTCCCTGTGGAGGGTTCATACATCCAGTAGGCATTTAATGGCTGCCCCAGCGACTCTGAGTCTCGCCCTCCCCACCCAGCGCTGTGCGGCAAGGATTAATCTCATCTCCAAACCCTCTACCATCTCACATGTCTAGCTTTTGGGTGATGTGGGCCCTTCTGAAAAAAAGTATAAAAATCACTGCAATACTCAAAGGAGGCTCCAGAACAAAAACCTAACTCTGCTAGAACAAGGTCTTTTTTCAGGCCCATGGGACCCCGCCTACAACCCATGAGCCAAGCTCAAGCCAAACATGCCAATCCCTTTCTGGAAATTTCTGCTAATGGGCTGAGAAAACAGGGGTCTCCTTCTCAACCAGAGGAACCAAGACATAACGTGCTTTATTTACCCAGGGGAGCAAAGGCAGCCAAGAAAATGGATGAGCCGAGAGGCATCCTTGGAGTGTATCTGGGAGAGGGGTGGAAGAGAAACATGGCAGGGTGAAAGTGACTTGCAGTCACGAAGCATCCAAGGCAGGGCCTTCCGTGAGGAGCCACGCCAAGCCCCGGAAAGCTCAGCTTCGGAGCACGGGGCTCCAGCCCTTGCAGGTCCAGCTGTTGGCCTTTCCCTGTCCCTGGGCTCACCCTATCCTCTTCCCGACTGGCAGCCTAAGGGTGAAGAACAGGGTCCTCCAGGCCTCACCTACACAGGAGTGCCGGTTGCCATGAAGATGGAAGCCCGTTCTACAGGAACACCTGTAGCTGCCGATGCTGTTCTTGCATCTCTGCTGACAGGGGGTCCCTAGGCACTCGTCAGTGTCTGGAAGGGAAAAGGACAAGGCTGGACCCATTTTCCCACAGATTTTGGAAACACACGGTCCCCTCTTTCCTCCTCATCAGCATCTCCTACCACAGACAGGGCCGTGAGGGACTATTTTAACCCCTCTCTCCTCCTCACCACCCACATTCAACTCCTAAATACCCCCTGGACCAGCCCACTTCTCCCCATCTCTGCCACACCAACCCAGGCCACCTTCATCTCTAGTCCGGAGGAGGAACAGTCTGCTGAGTAGCCTTCTACCTCTACTCATACTCCTTGCAAGTCTTCCTCTACACAATCTCCAAGATGGTATGACCAAAGAGCACTCCCTGCTCAAAACTTCACTCATCTCCCACTTTGCCCAGGCTCCCCTGTCTGCCTGGAATGCCTTTCCCTCTTGTCTGGCTGGAAAACTCCTACTCATACCTCTAAACTCAGCTTCTATAGCACCTCCCCTATAAAAGCTTCCCTGAGTCATGATTTGAAACTCTGAAAAAACTGGAAATAATCTACATATTCATCCAAAAGAGGAAAGTTAGCAAGCTATGGAATATTCACCCTACAAAATGCCATGCAGCACTTAAAAAGAACCAGGCAGATCTATTTACTTTGATGTGGAAAGATCTTCCAGGTCTAGTGTTGAGGGGGAAAAACAAGCAGAGGAACCGCTGGGTTCAAATCCCAACTGTAACGTGATCTTGGGCAAGTTAATTAAGTTCTTTCAGCCTTTGTGCTCCTTTCAGGAAAACTGAGCTAAACAGAACCAACGACATAGGATGATTTTGAGGATTAAATAAGAAAATACATGTGAAATGCTTAGCAGGGTACCTGGAACACAAGGGTTCAGAGACAGCCAGCTGCGTGTCTCTGCTGTGTGGCATCTCTTTAAGTGCATCTGAAACCAGGTGCACGCCTAACGGGGATGGGTACCTCTATGGAGAGCAGAGAGGGAATGGGAGAGGGGCCCGGGGCTATCGCCATGACTTGAAACACTTTCTAAATAATTTATTAAAATTTCAAACACACACAACATACTACAACAGTATCAAGGAGGACCTTTTGTCAGATCTCCCTTGTGTCATTGAGAATGTTTCCTTACATAACTTGTGCAAATAAAAATCATCTTAAAATTCCTTTAAAAAGCTCTCTCTCACCCTGCTCACTTAGGAGGATTCCTTTCCTCCCTGGGGCCCTCCAGCACTTCTACCTCTTTGTTTCTCATTGTTTGCCCTTCCTCTCCCCACCACACTGGGGCAGCTGGAGGGCAGGAAGTGGTTTTCCTTCCTGGGCATCTCCAGAGCGTGTCAAGGGGAACGAATGAACCCAATGAACGAATGAACGTGGTGAATGCATGACTCCATCCGGGTCCCTGTGGTCCTGCTTGCAGCCCCACTCCCTCCAGGACCTCCTTCAACTCAGGAGCCTCTTTCCCCCAGGAGTCTTCCTCCCTCCGCCCCTGGCCTTTTCTTCTCCCCTGGGCCACCCCTTCAGACCCATCCCTCCTCCTGCAAAGCAGCAGCGGTTAGGAGCCTGCTGGGATTCAAAGCCGGACTCCACTATTTACTAAGAGAAGGGCCTTGGGCAAGTCTCAAGTCCTTCCTGAGCCTCAGTTTCCTCGTCAGTAAAATGGGGATGATAACAGTATCTCCCTGGGAGGATGGTGGTGGAGGTTCAATGTCATAACACATGGACACGTGGTGCTGGCCCCTGCGCTGCCGAGGTCTGATGTCCCTCTGGCCGCCCCTCCGGCCTGCCCGCTCACCTTGGCAGCTGTGGCGGTCGGCAGACAGCTGCATGCCCGGTCCACACTCACACACAAACCCGCCTTCTGTGTTCACACAGTGGCCCTCACAAGAGGAGCTTAAACATTCGTCAATGTCTGGGAAGAGAAAAAAAAAAAAAAAAACACCCTTACACAGCACACCCTGAACAGGGTCGCGGGGTCGTGATACAGGAGAAAAGTGGACCCCACCCGAGAGAGAAAGACCAGGAACCAGGAAAGTCATCCAGATGGCAGAGAAGCCAGGTCCCCCTGCAATGTGCCCCACATAGACGGAGGTGTCAGACAGGATGGCTGACAAAACTTTCCAATGGCCCCACCCGCAGGGCAACCCCATGGCACCCCCAAAAGGGAAAGGAGTGGTGGGGAGGCTGGGTCATTCCTTCAAGTGTTTATTGAGCACCAACTGTGTGCAGCAGATCCATGGGAGACCAGTGCATGGTAGGGGTGACAGATGCCCAGCCAGAGAGGGATGATGGATGGAGCGGAGAGGCCGGGAGGCTTCAGGAGGGTGGGCCGCGCCCCCCACCCCACCCCAGAAGAAAGGGGCTGAGGAGCTTGCAGGCAGCCTCTGGGCTCTCTGGGCATGTGTGGAGCCCAGTCTGGCAGAAGGTCAGGGCTCCTGTCGGGGCACAGGGGGGTGGGGTTGGAGGGTGGATGAAGACTGGCTGTGGGGCACCTTTGTTCAAGGCCAAGGGAGTGAGTTCTGGGAGAGCTCTGCCCACGATGGGGTGACTCGCCCCAAGTTCTGCTTTAGGAACGTTAACCTGGTGAGATGTTCAGGCCTGAAGAGTGAGGGGGCTGGGTAAGGGAACTCCCCAGACCCTGGCTCATGGCATTGCTTCCTCACCTAATAACACCATGGCTCCTGAGGGCCCTACAGGATCAGCTCTACCCCAGTGGGCCACACCCGGACCCCCCGGCCCACCAGACACCACTCTCCTGACCCACTCTGCAGCCCCCTTGCCTTCTACTTGGTGTCTGCTCGCTCCTCCCACCTGCAGCACCTTCGAGACCATGCCCACCATCTCCAAGAAGCCCCCCGGAATAACCCCATCTCACTCGAATCCCTCGTGGCTACGGCCATTGCCGCCTTGCCCTGCGCTTGCTTTGACATTCTTCTTGGGGTTCTCCTTGGTACAGTCAGTCTCTGCAACAAGAAGTGTGGGCAGGAAGTCCTCTATAGCGAAAGACACTCGGGAGGAGCTATTGCTTCACCTTTCTGAGGGGGATTGTGCAACGAGCACCAGGGCTTCCTTCACAGATGCCCTTTGACCTGATAGTTCTCCTTCTGGGAAATAATCAGAGACACCGACAAGAAGCCTCTTTATTGTGGCATTATTTAGAGTAGTGAAACATTGCCGACAACGTCAGTGACAGATAACAGGGAAATGGGTGTTTAAATTATAGTAGCTGCATGATACAGCCATTAAAAATTCCTTTGGGGAATACTTAGAGCTAAAATATAAAGTTACGTGAGAGAAACAATGAACGGAAGCTAAATATAAGATATGATCCCAATTGATAAAACATACACACATATATGTATGCCTTCACATACGTATCTACACATGTCCACACACTCACAAACACATGCACACACCAGGGAAAAGGGCAGAAAAAATAACTTCAAATATTTAGTTACAAGTATCTCTAGATTGGGGACTTCTGGGGCTTGTTTATTTTCATCTTTCCTCCTTTCTTTTATATTCCAAAGTCTAAAAATAGTTCTCCCTCACGTTTATATTTGGGGGACAGATATTATTTTTTGACAAAGAAAGTTAAAAAGTCCAAAAAGGCGTTTCAACTCTCTGGAAAGTTATGCAAAGAAACTGGTTGCAGGGGCTGCCTCTAGGGAAGGTAACAGACTTTGTCTGCAGGAATTTTTTTTTTTTTTTATCAAGAAAAAAGTATTACCTTTACAAAATAATTATTGAGTTTCGCTTTCCCTTCTTCCTCTCATCTTACAAATATCTCTTCCCCAGGGGATCCCTCCCTGATCAACACGCCCCCTCCCCTGTCTGAGTTAAGTGCCCCCTCTGTAGGCTCCAGCACCTTGAACTTCCCCAGTGATGGTCCCCGTGACACTGGACAGTTCTTGCCCTGTGACTTGCCTCCCTTCCCCATATCCAGAAGCTCCAATACTGATCCCTGCCGTTAGGACTAGCTCAGTTCCTGGTCCATAATAGGTGCTCAATAAATATGCAGAAACGGAAGTGTTCTCATGCCTCCCTGCCTCCCTCAGCTTCAGATCTCATCCTGGCTTTGGAAACCACGCTGGCAGGACAGGGAGGAGGCGAAGATGGAAATACCCCTCTTTGCCCCCAGCCCCACCCCCACCGCTGCTGGGCCTCTCACCTGTACACCTGATGCCAACAGCTGTCTCTGTCATGGAGAAGCCCACAGGGCACACTCGGGCCACTTCCTGACAGCCGCCATGGTTGCAGGTGAGGTCACAGCCGTACTCCCCACAGGAACCGTGGGCTGCTAAAACAGGTAGCACACCTAAATTCTGTTGGAAGGGTGGTTCTGGAGGCAAGCAAGCCCTGGGCAAGTCACTTAACTTCTGCACCTCGGTTTGCTCATCTATAAAATGGGGATGACAAGGTCCACCTAATAGGGTTGTTTGAAGGTGACACAATAGGACACACCTCAAGCGCCCAGTGCCTGGCACTTCATCTCAGTCCATGCTAACACAGTTGTACCCATCAGCCCTTGCCCAGCCCCAGTTACCTGGGCAGGTGGCACCTTGCTCTCCATCCTGGCACGAGCAGACGTTGGGAGCAACGCAGATGCCGCTCCCACAGCCGAAGGAGCAGAGGGCTGAGAGGAGAAATGCAGGTGAGGGTGTGGGGGCTGGGGACCCCAATCTGCCCCTCGGGCCAGCCCAGGGACTGGGCACTGGCCACTCACACTGCCGGTGGAGACTTAGGGCAGAGGGTCGGGCACTTACGCAGGGTGCAGTGCCCACTGCCCATGGAGGGCGCCCAGCCAGGGCAGCAGCCACTCCCGAACCCTGAGAGGCAGACGTGGGGGCCCAGCCGGCGTCTGCAAAGAGAAGAGAGAGTGCTTTCCACATTCTGTCCTAGGGAAGGGATCTATCACGGGGCAGCAAAAGCCTCCCAGCTGGTCAGTAAGTCAACAATTATCGAGATTCCCCCTGGATGGACAATGGGAAGTTTCCAGAGAAAAATTATCCAGTCTCTCCTGGGGGGCAGAATAAACACCAGGTATGAAAGAACAGAACCACCCCGTGAACTCGGAGCAGAGTGGCGGAGAGAAAGGGGCCTCGTTGCTGAGGAGGGAAGACTCCATGACGGAGCCAGAGATGGCCGCCTCAGGACCTTTGCACTTGCAGGCAGTTCCTGCCATCAGGAAGGCTCTCCTTAGACAGACACACATCTGACTCCCTCCCTCATCTCACCCACCTCTCTGCTCAAATGTCCCTTTCTCAGAGAACTTTCTTGTCCACTCTTATCTTGTTTTATTTGTCTTCATAACTTACTTCTTGTGACATGAATTACTTATTAATTTGTTGATATGTTCCTCATCTGTCTCCCCTACTACCCCGAGGACAAGGGGTTCATCTTGTCACCGCAGCACCTAGGGTGTGCCTCACACATAGTAGGTGCTCCAAAAACGGCTGTTGAGGGAAAGATTGAGAAGGGAGGAGGAGGGAGGGCACTAGCATAGGTGACATGGGAGGGGGAGGCAAGAGGGTGTGCTCACAGCTGGACCCAGTGTCCAGAAAGGGCAGAAAGCCAGCCGCGCATCTGCCTGTGTGCCCAATGCTGGACGAAGCATGGCGGCACAGCCACCAACGAGCTGCTGTCCCCACCCTCAAGGGTGCTGGGCAGAAAAGGAACTGGATGACAACAACACAGGGTGACAACTGCCACACGGGATGGGCTATGGAGGCCGAGGGGGGTCAGGGCAGTTTCCTAGAAGGGCAGCATCTGGGCTGAGAGGCAAGGGAGGAGGAGGGACAGCCTGTGCAGAGGTCTGCAGGGGAGAGCCCAGGACTGGGACTGTGCCAGGCAGAGGGTGATGACATCCAGCCTGGTTTGAATGGGGAGCCCCGGCACAGCACAGCAGGGACGTGAACACCCTCCCCAACTCTGCTCTCCCTGTGCCCTGAGGCAGACGGGAACAGCATTTGGCCGGGTGGTCAGTTTACTGAGCACTTGCTGTGTGCTGGGTGCCAGGCCGCACACTGGGGACATGGATGGACTCGACAGCCTTGCTCCTGCTCTATGGGAGAACAGTCGGGTGGAGAAGGTGGATATTAAGAAGGTAACTTTCAAGGTGACAAATATTCTGGAATGGGATGCTCAGGATAGATGCCATGGCAGTACAGAAAAGTCTGCCAAAAACTGTCCCTGGGACCTCGAAGGGTCGTTTTCCCTCTCTGATGTCACCACAGAAGAGGGGGCCTCCTGAGCCTGGGGGAGAACGGGCAGTGATGTCACACCCAGCCCCTTTGCAGCCTGGGAGGGAGGGGCCAGCAGCTCCCACCTGTCAGACGGGGCTAATGAGCCCCCTGAAAGGGACAGGCGGTACCACCAAAGTGCAGACGGAAGGATGCCGGAGAGGCTGGTGGAGCTGCGCCTGCCAGAGCACCCCCAGGAGCCTCCTAGGGCTAGCAGCTAAGGGGGACAGGTGGCAGGAAGGCTCCGAAGTGCCGCGGAGCCAGGCCGCGGTCTGAGCAGGAACTGGCAGTGGCCGTGGAATGCACGTGCGAGCTGCGAGCCTGGCGGGGCTGCCCCCGCCGCGCGCCCCCCGGAGGAGCGTGGCCGCGGGCCAGGCCGCCGCCTGACAGCGTGTTCCCTTGCTCCAAGCATCACGCACACACGCGCTCGGCCCGGCTGCAGCCCGGCCTCCCGGCGGGAAAGACACGTGGAGAGGCGGCATCCGTCGGGAAAGACAGTAAAGGGGCACCCCCCAGCCCCCGCCTGCGCGCACACACGGGGGGAAACCGAAACACAACCCGGAGGGACCCCGGCGGTTCCCAGGTCCACGGTGGGAGCGTCCCCAGCCCCCGAGCGGCTGGCGCCCGGGGCAGGCCAGGCACTGCCAAGGCAGGGCGACCGGCACGCTGGGGGGCGAGCGTCAGCCACTTCGGGGACCAGGTGGCGCGTCCCGGGCTCCCTCGCCAGGAGCCGGCGCTCCGGGACAGACTCAGACGTGCTCACCCTGCGCCTAGCCCTCCGTCCCCGTCCCCCTGCCAGGCTGGGACCCTCCAGATCCCAGCCAGGGGCGCAGAACGGGTACCAGCCTTGGGGCATAAGTTGCCGTCCCTTTGTCCGGACCCCCTGGGCCGCGCCTCAGTGCGGACAGAGTCCCAGGCGCGAGTCCCGACCCGCGGCTGCGGGTGACTCCGGGGCAGCCCCTGCGCCTCCCGGCTCCACGCCGGTAGCGCCGTCGCGGTGGGGCCCGGGAGGGGCGCGGGGCGCTTACCTCTCGGCCGCGAAGTGCCCGGGCGGCTTCCTCCCGGTGTAGCCTCGGGCCGCGGCCCCCGGCAGCAGGAGCGCGGCGCAGGCGGCCGGGAGGAGCAGTCCGACCCACATGACCGGCGGCGGCGGGTCCCCCCTGGCTGGGCTCGGCTCCGGCGCCGCACGCGGGGGAGGGGGCTGCTGGCCCTCGCCCCTCCTCCTGGCGCCGCGGGGAGCGAACCAGCGAGCCCCGAGCTGGCACGCGGAGCCGAGCAGGGGGGCCGGGGACGCCGAGGAGGAGGGGCCGGGGGCCGCGAGGGAGCACGGCGGGCGGCTCGGGTGTGGGGGGCTTCGGCCCCTCCGAGAGCGACACACAAAAGGCAGCGCCGCCCGCCAGCCGATGGCCTCTGGAGCAGGCGCGGAGCCCGGGGCGGGGGCAAAGATCATGGACCCCTGGGGGCGGGGCTTCGCCTTCAGCCTACGCCCCCTGCCCAGGTTTGAGAGTCGGCTTCCTGCGAAGGGCTGTGGGCGTCAGACCCAGGCCCCGGGAAGAAAGAGACTTCGGGGAACAAGGCTGGCGCTGGAGGCTGCGTGTCCCCGGCATTGCCCGTCTCGGTGGAGCCGCAGATGTCTCTGTTGTCAGAAGGTGGGAAGCGTTGAAATCCGAACCCAGCTTTGCGCTGGGCAGTTCTAGGCCGGCCCCAGCCCGCCAGCTGGTTTGCACCTTAACCCCTGGCCGGGAACACGAGATGGTCTTGAACACACAGGCCCCTCTGGACACCCAGGGGGCGACGGCCTGACTCCCGGGCTATTGGTGAGAGGGGGAGGAAGGAGCTGGGGCTATTAGCAGTGGAGAGGCAGAGGCAGAAGCGTTTGCCTCACTTTGCCCCCTTCCGCAGCTGCCCCAGGCTCCAGGTGGTGAAGGCAGGGCAGTGATGGGCAGGTGGTGGATGGAAATCAGAATCATCCAACTGGAAGAAAGCTGAAAGGATGACAGAGCTTTACCTTCCGTTCTGTGCAAGAATTTTCCCTAGCCACCCAGGCCCAACAGTCAAGCTTTTTTACTTAACACTTCTGGGATAAGGAACTCATCACCTGTCAAAAGGCAGCCCAATCCAGTTTTAAATAACTACCTCAACAACCCCAGATCCTTTGGTTCTTACTCTACTCTTGCCCTTCCACTGGCTGCCGTCAGTCCATCACTGAAGTCTCTAACATTGTTGGCCACTAATAAACATGGTGTGCTAACAATGACCTGGACTCTCCCCTCCTTCCTTCCAGATGCCATGCTTTTATTAATGCAGTCTGATATTACTTGGCTTTTTCTGGCAACCCCATAATGCTGTTAGTTCATAAAACCAAATATGCAGCCAAGAAACATCTCAGGTGTTTTGTCATGTCTTTATGTTGATATTTAAAACGCGCTGCTAATCTG
>JAQZBX010095017.1:0-11960 GCA_029593785.1 Cabassous unicinctus | reverse complement strand
CACCTGGATGGAACTTTTACCTGCTGCACTCCCCAAATTCCCTGGTAAACCCCTCCTCCTCAGCTCCTATGAAATCATGTACAGTCGATCCTACATCTTAGGAAATTTTCCCCCTCCCACTCCACTCTTAAGCAACTACCTCCCCATTTTAAACCAAACCCAACACATGCTTAGACAGCATGTCCAAGAAAATCTATTGGATTCACTTTGCCGGACTCAAATCCAATCAAACCTCACCTTCCTCGCTTCCCCATACCCTAAGCAGCAAAGAAACAATCATTCCTGACCGCTAAGCCTGCGAACTCCAAGAGAACTTGAAGCTGTTATTTTGCAAACTTCGTGGTGAGACCAATCCTGTTTCAAATCCGTAATATGTCCACAGCCTGTCGGGTGGCTATAAATGTTTTCTTTGTGCTAACCTTTACCTTCCTCCTTTCTCTGTTTTTTTCGGCTATAGCAGAGTGTGCCTGCCCCATATTGTGCCCATCCTGCAACCACTCCTTTATCTGATGGCAGCCAAAACCATAAAGCTCATGCTCCCAGCGCTCTTCAAAAATTTGTCAATTCTACTCTAAGAATTACAAACTTCCTACCAAACCCCCATTTACATTTCCCAACTGTTACTGTGCATCTCCGACCTCTGGCTCCAAGGAGATTTCTTATCCTACAAACCTTAACAAATATATTTCATCACTTTTATCATTCTCATAATTGCCCACCAAAATTAAAAATGAACTCCCCCTCCCTTATTTTCACTCCACAGCTACCCCTTATCCTGTGTACATGCACCCCTCAAAATACCTTACTCTTCCTAGCCAAGTAAATGGACAATGAATTAACCTTTCCTTATGCTGGCTGTGCCCCAGCCCATCCAAATTACCTATAATAACCCCTGCTTCAGAAAGGGAGTGGGGAAACCCCATAATGTTTATACAAGGGTACCTGGAAGAATCTATCCCAGATCACCTGAGATCAAAGACTACACCCCTAGACAGTGGACCTATCATAAATGCAATCTGGCCACAAATAGATAAATTAATCCAGCATCTAAGCAACAAACTACCATACACAGAACCCTTATACTCTGTAACCGTTGGCCAATTTGATGTAATTATGAATTCCAAAAATATAATTAGATCATGCTTGTAAACTGATGTGTTAATCTGGGCATGATTAGGTTGTGATTAGGGTGTTGAGCCCCACCCCTTGGTGGGTGGGGAATCAAATATAAAAGGCATGGCAAGAACAGTTTTGAGTAGCAGTTTTTGAGAAGCAGTTTTGATGTTGGAAAGAAGGCCCCAGGAGAAGAGAAGTGAGCCGTTTGCCTGATAGTCTACAGCCGACCTTGTGGAGGAACCAGAAGAGCTAAGCCTGGAGAGAAACACAGCCCCAGGAAGAGAGGAACCCACGAAGCCTGAACCCTGGCAAACGTCGGCAGCTGTCTTGCTCCAACATGGGGCAATGGACTTTGGAGAGAGAAGAAACTTAACGCTGAATGGACTGGTATCTGTGGACTTCTACCCCCAATAAATACACTTTATAAAGACCAACCCATTTTTTGGTATTTCACATTAGTACCCCTTTGGCTGACTAATACATACTCCAACCTAAATATCTCACATTTACACTTCCTGCTTTGCATCATGGCCAACACCACTAAACCTAAAACTTTCAGTCTAATTCCCCCAAGCCAATGTAAGCATACATTCTACATGATCAGAGAAAATAAAACCTAAGCCAATCTCTACAAGGGACTTCTGCTCCTCAACCACTTGCATAATGTTGCTACTATACAACTCACACACCTATAACCCTGTAATCTCTCTCAATTTAACTGGGGAAACCATGGAGTATCCTGCCAAAGTAGATCCTCAGCACAATTTGCAGACTCCTATCACCTCATGGATATCTCTTATTCACCTGCTGGACAACACGACAGCTATCTATCCTTAAATACTAACTTCCATATGCTTTGTGATCCTGCTAGAGGATACCTTTGGGCATTGTACAATGCATCAACACCGAACTCAGCCCCGAATCCAACTATGGCCTCATCTATATTCCATAAAACGGTCGTGACTAATTAGAATACATACGGAAGCAAAACCACACCCAACAGTAACCAGACCATGTCCTACATGGCGCTAGAAAATCAATCTGGATTGTCGTTCCTATGTGGTAATTCTCTATACCATTTCCTCCCTGCTGAATGCAGGGCACTTGCACATTATTCTACACTGTTCCCTTGATGGGGTACACCAACATCACAGCCACCCCTACCTCCCTTCTAGACCTTTCACTTCAAAGCCTAAATGCTCAATACACATTCTTATAATGTTCACTCTTGGCTTCTTGGAACCACTGCAGGAGCCATCACAATAGGTCTCTCTTAACATCAATACTCCCAGCTAGCCACAATCCTCACCAAGCTCACAGAAGAAAATCAGTAAGTTTAAGGGTGCTGTATGCATAGCAACAGTCCCTAGCCAAAGTAGTCTTACAGAATAGGAGAGCACTCGATGTTTTAACAGCCTCCCTAGGTGGCACTTGTGACTTTCTGGGAGAAGAGTATTGCTTCTACATCAACCACTCAGGACAAGTCCAAACAGTTATCAACAAACTCTAAAAATTAAATCAAAACTAGAAAAATCCCAATTATGCAGGAGGTTGAGCACCCTGGATCATGTCTCTTTTCATTCCTTTTGTTCCTTTTATAGTCACAGGCATTACTCTATTAATCTTTGGCCCTTGCCTCTTCAGAACCTTCTGCAATTTCTTCCAAAGAACCGTGTGCAGCCTAACTGAGATACACCTCAACAACGTTCTACTGATGAAACAAGTTACCTACATGCCCCTAACTCCAAATTCTCAATAAACTCACCTCTATGCCTAACTAGAGAGGGAGTGTCACCATCCCCCACAATGTCTCGCAACAGCAGGAACTAGACAGACAATCGCCCATATTCCTGCTCTCCTTCTCCATATCAAAAAGAGTTGGGAATATTAGCCCCATTTGGCAAAACAGCACACTCATGACCCGGTCAGGGCTGGCGAGTCTCCCCTGCCCTGATAACAGATAGCTCAAAACCCCACCCCTGCCCCTAATTCAACAAGATGTACTAATCTCAAAACAAACCATGGGAATATCATGAGATTATCAAACATCCCGTTTAACCTTCCAACACATCCATCTCCCCCTCCCCAAGACCTCCTCCCAAAAGGGCAAAAGTCAGTAATCTTCCACTCCGTATCTGTGTGCCACATCTATGCACCCCTTCTGCAAACACGCCCAATTACCCCAGCTCAAATGAAGCCATCCCAACCTGGGCGGGTGGGCTGAAGTCTCTCTTCAGATCCAGACCATGCCAGTGATCTAATAAACTTCTCTGCTTGAATTTTGGTCTGTCTCCAAGTCTCATTGAATTAATCTGTTAATAGGGGTCAAGAAAGTCTTTCCTGAGGATAAGACCATTTAACTGAGATGGAAAGGAGAAGTTTTAGTTAAAATTTCTGGAAAAGTCAAACAATTCTAGGCAAAAGAAACAGTGTGTGCAAAGTCCAGTTGTTACATGGATAACAGAGTATAAGATGGACAAAAACCAAAGTCCAATGTGGCTAAAATACAGATCACAATGAGCTACAATAAGGTAGGAGCCAGTCGTTGCTGATCTTTTCAGAAGAAGAATTTTCATGCTTATTCTAATATCTATAGGAAACTGTGAGAAGATTTTAAGTAGAGGAATGACTTCTTTGCATTTTAAAAGGTCACTCTGCAATGTGGAAATGGCTTTAAACAGAGTCAATTTGAATACTTAAACCACTGCGATGTTTCCTGCAGAAGGGAGACAGCAATGGCTGGTACAAGAGTGGTGATAGCATAGCAGAGCCCTGAAATAAATCAGGACATATGTTTCATGTAAAATACCACTTGGTGATATATTGGAACAGAGGGTTGAAGGAGAAGCAAGGATCAGTCAAAGTTTTAAGTTAATGATTTCCAGAATTTAAAAAGAAGTAATGCCAAGCACCAATAGGAACTTATTTAATTGTTTGGAGGGGTGGGGGAAGGTGATCACACTTTATTTAAATTGTTATATTTAATAATAATTTTTAAGTTTTTCTAATTCATGTAGTTAAAAGGCAACATAAAGGGTAGAGGAACTTGTCCTCTTGTCTCAATATGCATTAAAATATTGTAGAAATGAATAAATTTATTCACAATTTTAGTATATATAAAATCCTGGATTGGGCCATCATTCCTTCCTAAATGTTTGTGATGTCTCTCTTACAGTGCTCGTAATATTATCTGCCAATCTTCTTTTACCTCATTCAGATTTGAGCATGAAATAGAAATGCTATCAAGACAGATTTGTTCGCTAAGGTAGAATATATTAAAATCTGCACAGTTGTAAGAACTTTAGATTAGAAATCAAGACATATTTCTGCAATTAAAATTTAAAATGATATATCATCAAATAAAATAATATGTACCATAAACTTTTTTTCATGTGGAAAACACTGGTGGTTGCCTGCCTGACATCCATTTCTTCCCCTCCTGTCTTACTAGAACCTTGGTTTCCTTTAGGGATCCAGTCCTCCTCAATAAGACTCAGAGGAAGGTTATATCCCTACCCCACTTCAGGGTTCGATCTGTGGGCAAAGTTATTTATAAACTCAGGTTGTACTAGTTGTTCTTATCTAGGGCACCCCTAGCCATACATGATTTGTTCAATGGAGAAGTGGCCTTTTTAGAGACTGTATATCATTTGTATCCCACTCCCTCTTTATGGGAGTCAGGTGGCCTAAAGATAAATTTAGAATTGAAAGTCATAGGTGATTTTAGGGTGGTCCTGGTGATTCTTGGCAATGTAGCAATCTTAAAAAAATGTTAGATTTAGGGGAGCCAATGTGGCTCAAGTATTACAGCACCAGCTTCCCATACGAGAGGTCCTGGATTCAATCTTCAGCCATGGTGCCTCAAAAAAAAAAAAAATTAGGTTTATGGTGAGCCTATCATATAATATGATCATATACTTTGTTAGGAAAGCTTTTTTGATGTTTATTCTTACTAGGGCTCAAACACATACTAAATCTATGATAACTATATTTTTCCATGCATTTTATTAAGTAGAATATACATATTAACTGATATAATCCTCAAAATAACTATATGAGATAGTGTAATGTTCATATTCATATTTTATAGATAAGCAAATTGAAACTAGAAAAGGTTAAGAAAATTACAAAGTTCCATCAGAACAGTGGTGATTCCAAAAATGAAATATACTTGAATCAAGAAATCTAAACATAAGAAAATCCTGACTTAACATTTCTTAAAAGAAAAAAGATATGAATTATTATAATAATTATTATTATCATTTTGCTTATTGTCACACAGCTGTATCTAACTGTAATTAGTCATTCCCAAGCTTGCTTACTTAAATATGAAGAAAAAAAAAAGTGTCACAGGGAATGCCATTTATTCCTTCCCTTTGTTAAATGTTTGGCCAGTGAATATGAGCATCTATGATTCTACCCAAACTTTTCAATGAATAATAAACACATAATGCATTATTCATCATACTAATACATTGACAGATACTGAAGCAACTTTATAATCAGAATTCTGCTCCCTTAAAACTGAAGGATGTCACAGACAGCGTTATGATATGTGACAGTCACTCAAAATAAAAGATACAACCATAACAGCACCAGAGGAAGCAGGAAACCATGGGGATGTTATTTATTTAACACATCTACAGATTTCACTAAGTTAGCTCTCCTCAAGAAAAAGAATTCACTCTTACTATAAAAAGTCATCAAAATTTTACTATTATGCTTTTGGAACTTCAAATAAATCTGTCATCATTCTAAATTCTAAACATGATTAAATCTTTTAAGTACATTTTATTTGGACTTTTGTCTTTGTAGAATAAAAGATTGTTTATGAAATTAGCCTTTTAAGCCTTGGATTGCTTTTAGGCTTTCTTTTTCAGGTTTATCTATTATTTAATGGGTAGCTAAAATGGGTTAAGTAATCTTAAAAGAAAGCAAAACTTTGTTTTTGGAATTGAGTTAAAAGTGGAATAAATTGCTTAATCTAAAATAAATAATAGAAAGCAGAAGATATATTCCTACTTGAAAAAGTACAGTAAAAGAAAATATGAAACAGCCATGGCAAAAAAAATCAAGAAGTCAATGGATGGAATATGAAAATGGGAGTAATAGATAAATGAGATTATGGAATGAAGTCAGAATCAGGAAATAAGTTATTATGAATCAAGATTTCATATATAGAAATAAAGCTTAGAGACAAGACTTTAATCCTGGAAGAAAGGGTGTCGGGAAGCATAATAAAGGATTATATAGAATACAGTTATTGGATATGGTATTAAAAAATGGGTCTGAAATGGCAAATAATATTTGAACCAAAACTCAGTTTGTTTTGTTTTGTTTTGCTTTTAGAAGTAATGTAAAAGCCTACAGAATAGCAGTGGGCCATTAGCTCAGAGCAGTGTCAAAAGAAGGAATATTAGTTTGTTAGTGAATCACTTGAGTAGGGATCTAGAGTATTCTTTAAAAAAATGTGGTGTGGTTTCAGAAACATAGACAGGAAGAAGGATGGAACTGACTGTGTGGTGATAATGAATAGGAGAAATTTCTAGCACCTACAATAATATTCATGTTGCTTAATATTGTATCTAGCAGTTCCTTTTACAGTGTAGTTTGCTACCTATTACATCTGCATGTATTGGGGCCCATAGAAGGAAAAAAAAACCACTTTTTCTTATAATGGCCACAAAGTCACAGTTAAGACACGGAAAAGTACTTAGGATTGTTAGAAATTCCCACTATGTGAGCATATTTTGTATTCCAAGGAGTATGGTCTTCCATGGTAGTAGTAGTGGCATCATATCTACCAGAAAGCATTTTTATTAGATTAATACATTTATAAACAGTTACCCTTGGAATTTTTTGGTCCTAAGAATTCCTTAAAGAAGTATCATTGTATCAATCTTGAGCAACTGCCCTTCTGCTCCTTAACCAATATGAGTTATTGCAATGGCTTCTGCTTGTCACATCTCCTGCTGTTCTTATCCTCAAGCTCCTGATTCTTAGAGAACAGATGACATTTTGGTCTTGTATTTATTTTTAGCTTGTTTACTCTCTAAGGCTCTTTAAACTTGCTAAGCCACATATGGTAGATTTCTACATTGGTAATATCCCATTTTAATTTAGTTTTTCTAAGTTTTCCATTCCAGGTATGATCTAATTTTTTAAATTAAAAAAAAAGGTTTCCTTGTTATACTCCATAATATTGTTCGAAAGTTTCCTGAATAATATTGTAAAAGTCTCCTATTGATTCCTTCTTATATTTTTTAAAATTTTGAATTTTAAAAATTTACTTTTAGAGGAAAGATTTCTTAAATGGACTTTGATGTTCCATATTATTCTTGTCTTCTCCATTCTATTTTAAAAATAATGCACAGCTGAGTTCTTTAAATGTTTTCCTGATATTTCCCACCCACTTATTTTGAACCATATTCTCTTTCCAAGAAGCTAACCATTTATTGAATGCTTCAATACAGATACATTAATCCAGGACCACTATTGTGCATGTATATTAATGAATAGGGACTAAAAAGAGCTCTAAGCTGACCTCAGAATTTGGACTAAGCAAAATGTTTTTCAGATTTTGATAAGAAAATCATCTCTGCTCACTTTGGTCCCTCGTCTAATGGACCTATAACCATTAGTCCTTGAGGCCAGATTGCTTCAGCGCCTTCTTGAGCCTATGTCTCCTCATACCTTCCCTCTGGGTTCACTACTATAACATGCAATGGATAAAGGCAAGGAAACTGCTGGTGTTGGGAGAATTGGTCTTTAAATGTCTATTAGGTCAAGTTGGTTCCCGTGGCCTATATCTTTGGGGATTGTTTGTCTAATAGTTTTATTGATTACTAAGAGATGATTATATTGTGGATTTATTTCTCCTTTCAAAGTTTTATCAGTTTTTGCTTCAAGTATTTGGAAACTCTGTTATTAGGTGCATACATGTTTAGATTGCCATATATTCTTGATAAATTTACTCTTTGATCATTTTTGATGTCCTCTTTATCTCTGACAATTTTCCTTGATATAATGACTATACTGTCTGATATTAAAAGAGCCACTCTGGCTTTCTTTGGATTTTATTTGCAGAGGGTATAATTTTTTATTCTTTTATTTTTATTTTTTCATTGTCATTTTCAAAATTAAAATGTGATTCTGATTCATGGCATAGAGTTGGGTTTTATACATATATCCACTTTGACAATGTCTTATAACTATGTTTAGATCATTTATATTAATATAATTACTAATGTGGTTAAATTCACTTTTCAATTACAGTTTTACCAAAACAAACTCTTATGTATTCATACTTAAAACATACAAAATTTTCTTTTTTCTTTTTTTCTTTCCTAACTTTTACCTGGACTAGATATTCCTAGAATGATAACATATGTGTTGTTGTTGTTGTTTTTTAAACAAGTTTATCTTTAAAATTTCCCAAGAAAACGGGGAAAAAGAGAGAGGATAAGGAAAAAAAAAAAAAGAACAGCAACAAGAAGCCAGCTACAGACAGATAGTATCTTCATTTAGAAAATATGTGGAAAGAATTTTTATATGCAGGAAAATGTGGAATTAGATTTAAGAAAGAGAGAATCACAATATCCAGTGTAAGCAATAATTCAGGTCCCTGATAAGTCCATCAAGATCATATAATTAAAAAAGATGGAGGAAGATTGCCAAAGTTAAAGTTTTCTATATTTTACCAAAGTAAGACAGAGATTCTCCTCGTGAACGTTTTCCTCATTATTTTAATATGCCTTTTGTTACAATAAGCAGAATTATGGTCCCCAAAGATGTCTGGGTTCTCTCTAATCCTTGGAACCTGTGAATACACTACCTTACATGGTAAAAGGGACTTTGCAAATACAATTAAGTTAAGCATTTGAGAGGAGGAGATTATCCTGGTTTATCAGAGTGGCCCAATGTAATACTAAAAGTCTTAAAATAGGGAGGTAGGAGAGTTAGTATTAGAGAAGGAGCGTGATAATGAAGCAGATTTCTGGAATGATGCAATTGGTGGATTTGAAAATGGAATAGATCCATGAGTCAAGGAGTGCAGGCAACCTCTAGAAGCTGGAAAAGGCAAGAGCCTCCATGAAGAAGGCATCATTGCTAACCCCTTGATTTTGGCCCATAAGACACATTTCAGACTTCTCACCTTCAGAACTATAACATAATAAATCTGTATTGTTCTAAGCCTCTAAGTTTGTCATGATTCTTGCAGCAGCAATAGGAAATTAAAGCATGTGTCAAATGAACACTCTTTTTTTCTGAGTTTAGACTCTTAAAAATAAGGAGCCTCCTGGTTGGTAGAAAGTGGGCTAGGAAATTTCTCCTACTATTCATTTCAGAGTTTGAGGGGTATGTTGGGTATTATAATTATTTTTCAGGCAACTTTAGAAATAGATTATCTTTTTAGCATCCAGGGAAGAAGCTGCTGAAGAGCCAAGCAATTGCATCATGCGTGTCTCTGAATCAAGATGATCCTTTGCTGAAGCAGCTTCTTGAGTATGACTGAAAGCAGATTGCTGTCACCTGAGCAGTAGGAAAAGGCCTACCCGGTTCTTCTAAATATACAACATGTTAATGTGAAGAGAATAAATGTGAAGAAAGCAGCAGTGGAATTTGGACTATCTCTAGAAAATGGACACAGTGGTATATTTTGGTAGCATATCACTAATGACTTTATAACTTTTTTTTCCTCTTTTTTTTTTTTTTTTTCTTTTTGAGGCACCAGGACTGGGGACTAAACCCAGGTCTCTGCATGTGGGAGGCCAGTGCTCAACCACTGAGCCACATCCACTCCCCTGAGTCAGCTCCCCATCTGCTTATTCACGGTTTGCTCATTGTTTTGCTTATTGTCTGCTTGTTGTTCTTGCTCATTGTCTATTTGTTTTTCTTTAGGATGCACTGGGAGCAGAACTGGGGACCCCCACATGGAAGGCAGGCACCAAACCACTTGAGCAACATCCACACCCCAGAATTTACTTTAGATCTTCAAAAGGGCAGCTTGTGGAAGCTTTCTGGCATACTCAGATTCAAATATTTAGAAATAAAATATAGCCAAATGAGAGTTCATTTGGGCACTATGTTCTTCACATATTTTCATGTGCATACGCTTTACTCAAACTACATGCTTTCCAAGGGCATGTAATGGCAAGAAACTTGGTCTGTACTGACCTCTACAGGCCAAGAAAGTACTAGGGACCTTAGGTACTGGACTTGGAATGTAGAGCCAAGACAAAATGGCATTTCTAAAGGCTCAGCCTCAGGATGAAAAAGAGTTGCTAATTGAAAGAGTAGTGTTAGAGAGAATGCTCTTCAAGGAAGCTTACCATGTCTGGCACATTGTTTGGAAATATAATGAAAGAATTCAAGTGTTGACTGGAGTCATTACTTCACTGAAGCAATACCTCTGTGTCAAGAAAGCAAAGAGAGGACTTTTTCTGTCACCCTTTATATATATTATATATATATGCACATACATACATACATACATACATATTTGTATCATACAAATCTGAGGTTTTTAAAGGTCAGTAACTGGGTGTTATAGAGACCCAAACAAGAATAAGGTAGAGTGGGAGTTTTGTGGGAATGGTGTGATAGTTTGGAGCTTTATATAACCCTGAAAAACATGTTTTTAAACTTAATCCATTCCTATGGGTGTGAACCCATTGTGAATAGGAATGTTTGATCCTTTTGATGAAGTTAAGGAGTGGTCAAGGATAGGTCATAATCTTAATCCTGGAGTCTTTTATAAGCAGAAGGAAACTTAGATAGATAGAATGCTACAAGAAGAAAGAAGCTGAAATTCAACAGAACCAAGAAGTGAACAGAAAGGCTAAGAGAAGCCACAAAGTACATTGCCATATGACAAAGGAGCCAAGGAACAAAGATTGCCAGCAGCTAGTCCCAGAATGCCAGTCATCAGGAAGAAAGCATCACCTGTTGCTTGGACATTCTCTTAACCTCAAAGCTGTGAGCCAATAGATTCCCATTGTTTAAACCAACTCATTGCAAGGTATTTGCCAGAGCAGCCCAGAAAACTAAAACATATGGTAAGACTAAACTGTGGCAGTGTGGCTTTTATCATTGTTTTAAAAGCCATAACACCATGGTTAAAACGGAATTTACATTTTAATTGGTTGAAATTGGATCAAAATATTTGTGTCCCCATGTGAGAATGTTGGACAGTGTTCTATAATGATTTCTGGAAAACTGTATTGATAAGAAACCATATATGATATGCAAGATATAGTTACGGCTATGAACTGAATGAAAATTAGAATGTACTGAACAGTATATTCTCATCATTAACCCAGGCAATGTAAATGTAAAGTTCATGGGTACAGGTTATATCTGTTGGATAGGAATGGACCTATACTGCAATTTTAACTCATTTTAGGGTGTTAGAGATTATTTTATTCTCTTTTCCATAACTATATAAGTGACACCTATGGAACAAGATTGAGAAAAATAATTTGTTTGTCCTTAGTAAAATTAGTATGCAATTGAATGCTTCAATCAACACACATAAAAGTGTCCAAATAACTGTCAATAAAGAGCAAAAGTAATATTCCAACTGCTAAAGATTATATCAAAAGGCCTGTGAAGTGAGATCATCTTAATTAGCATTTTTAAAAAGAATAAATTCCAATTTTCCATAAATGATTCAAACCCTAGTGTTCATAGAATGTTTATTGCATTCCATAAAATCATTGAGAAATTGTTTTAATTAAAATTAAGGATGGGGGGCGGATGTGGCTCAAATGGTTGGGCATCCGTCTGCCATATTGAGGGACCTGGGTTCGATCCCCGGGACTTCCCGGTAAAATAAAAATATA
>JAQZBX010095016.1:0-11953 GCA_029593785.1 Cabassous unicinctus | reverse complement strand
TTCAAGAGATGACATGGATTACATATCTAACAACTGTTTTGAAATTTTCAGATTAACTGTATTTGTATCTCTTAACCCTTTCATGACACTTTCTTGCATCAATCTCTTTGACCCTGCCTGAGGATTCATGTACCAACAAACTAATTTGGGAAAACTAATTTGGGACAGCATTTGGTTGCTGTCATTGGTTCTTCACAATAATTGAAAGTAAGGGAAACAATATTATCCTCTGAGAATTGAATTGTAAAGTCAACACATGGAGAGTAAGAACAAGTTTATGCAAAGGAACCATGGAGAGGAGAAGGCTCTGAGGCTAGCAAAACTAAGTATTACCTGACTTAGTGTGTTCACCAACTAATTAATGATGAACAAATGTGTCTACTTTAGAGGTGGAGCAAAAGGAAAACCACAGAAACAAATGTTGGTATTCTCATTCCAGCCCCATCCACGGGAGGGAAAATCACAGTAAAAGGATGAAAGAGGCAATTTCTACTGTGAAATATCTATATGGTGATAAACATTAGCTAGCGCCATTTGTAAAAGCCACCTTATAAAATATCTGCACATCCAAATTTATCTTCTCTGAAAATCTATGTCATCCAACCACAAAGGGCTTGGCCAGAGTTGACAGGGTCAGTGTAGGGCCTCTGGATTAAGCTCAACTATTTGGAATTTGTCTCCTGCAAATTTGGATTATGGGTCTAGATCTCTACTGACCCCTTGAATTGAGAACATAAAATTCAGTAGCCTTGAGGTGATCATTTTTGGTCAGTAGCATGCTCAAACAGTAAAAACAAGTGAGTAGAGAGAAAGAGAAAAGAGATGAGAAAAGGATAGGGAAGGAGAAATAGAAGAACAGGGGAGAGAGAGAGACAAGGTGAGGCATGGCTTGGGATGCTGAGGCTTTCCGGTCTCTGGTTTTAGCCCTAATGAAGCCAGGTTGTAGTCTTTTCCTTAGGGGTACCTTGATTCTTTATGATTAATCCCTCTCTTTAGTGTAACTAGCTCAAGGGGTCTTTGGTGCCTGATAAACAAGAGATAATTTGATTTGTCTACATACCACCTTGTTCTGATTCCTTGTTGCTCAAGCAGCTTCTGCTTATAACCTGGGTCTCCCATTAAGGCCTGCCTCTAGAGCAGAGATTCTTAACCAGAGGTCCACGGGCCCTCAAGAGGTCCATGGAAAGATTTCAGGGGGTCCATGAGCTTGAATTGAAGAAAATATACTTGTCTTCCCTCCTCCCCTGAGATGGCTCCCTTGTCTGTCTACTCACTGTGTTTGCTCATTGTCTGCTCATTGTCTCTGCTCATTGTGTCTGCCTGTTATCTGCTTGCCTTCTTTTAGGAGGCACCAGGAACCGAACCTGGGACCTCCCATGTGGGAGGTGGGTGCCCAACTGCTTGAGTCAAATCTGTCCTCCTTATTGTCTTTTGTTTGTTTTCTTTTCTTCACTTTCTTTTTTTATTTGTTCCTTATTATCTTTATTTTCTCTGACCTCTAACTGAAATCTAGCATTTCCTTCACGTATGAATGTATGCAGTAAATTACAGTAGCATTCACTACATATCACATTACAGTTGTTGCATATCTCAAAAAATCACTTATGCTAATCCATAGTTTGAAATTACGGTAGTTGTTAGACCGGACTCTAGCTGAGTGTCATAAAACTATCTGCCGCTACATTCTGAGAAGGGGTCTGTGGTTTTCACCTGACAGGCAAAAGGGTCTGTGGAACAAAAAAGGTTAAGAACCCTTGTTCTAGAGAGAGCATGTACTCTTCATACCAACATAAGCCTTCCATTTTGGGCAATGGGTATTTCTTGCTAAGATAATAAATAGGTACTCTGTTTTTATAGATTAGCTTCATAAACTTGGTCAAGTTATCTGCCCTTGACAGACGGGATTAAAGGACTCAGGAGAAGGCCTCAGAATTTGGTCAAATCACCCCAAGAAGCCCCTTGAGTCTATCTTTCTAGTTTTTTTTAGTCAGACACACTCAGCCTTGTTGCCTACTTGATTTGAACTGCTGCAAAACTTCATTGCTCTTTTTAGATTAACCACCTTAAAGTTTTGGACTAATTTTTTCTGAACTCTTTATTTTTTCCCTAAAAGCCAGGCTTTAATAAAATAGCTTTATCTTTTAAAGATGCCTACTATAGTATTTATGGGTGAAATATTAGAATGTCTAGGATTTGCTTTAAAATTCTAGGAAATTATGTAGGTTGGGGTAGAGGAAGCAAAATTGACAAAATGTTGACAGTTTCTGAAACTGGGTGATGGGTACATTACTCTGCTCTCATGATGTTTGGAAATTTTTATAGTGAAAAGTTAAAAACACCCAGCAGAACTGTTCATATTATGTTTGTACATTGGTGGAACTAGAGCAAGTCAGCCCTCCCTCTCTTTGTCCATATTTATCAAGTGCTCAGTGGTTTAATTATTTTTCATTTAAAAATTTGCTTTATGCCATGTCTAGAGACACAGGATCTAGGGACACAGAGATAATAAGACACCTTCTGGGGGAGTGGATGGGGCTCAAGTGATTGGGCATCCATCTACCATATGGGAGGACCAGGGTTCGATCCCCAGGACCTCCTAGTAAAACAGCGAGCAGGCAAGCTGGGTCCACGTGGTGAGCCATGTAGCAAGATGGTGATGCAGCAAAAAGAGAGACGCAGAGGAGAGTCAAGGCGAGAAGCGCCGGAAACCAGGAACTGAGGTGGCGCAAGAAGTAGGATGCCTCTCTCCCACATCGGAGGTCCCTAGGATCAAATCCTGGTGAAGCCTGGAGGAGGAAAATGAGAAGAGAAGGCAAGAAGCAGACACAGAAGTGAATGGACACAGACAGCAAGTGGTGGGGGGGAGGGGGTAGAAGAAAAAAAAAGACACCTTCTGCCATTGAGAAGGTTGGACCTTGCAGAGGCAGCAGACATATATGTATTTATTCCTAACATGTCCATTGATCACCTTAGAGGTTTATGACCTTGGATTTTTATTTTATCAAAAAAAAAAATGTCTGGGCTTCTACATGCTTGATTTTGGTACGAGTGAAACAGGAAAACAGGGCTATGTTATGGCAGTAAAACCTTATCCAAAATGAATGACCTGAAGTTTCCACACAGCACCCACTCTAGATAATGTCACTTTAAAGCACTAGCAAATAAAAAACCAAAAACAAACAAACAAACAAAAACAAGAAAGCACTAGCAAATGATATCATAGGGCTTTTATCCTCCTAGGAAGGACATTTTGTGGCCTTCTGTTAAAAATCTTCTGATAACAGAAGGGTGCTATGTTGGATTGACCCAGGTGCCCTCACTTGGTCAGTGTCCTGTCATGTGTCATTTGCAGTGTGGCCAGAGGGAAGAGCGTGGGAATTAGAGAGTGAACTCTCACTCATTACTTCACTTTCAGGCTATTGCAAAACACTGCAGTGCCTGAATGCCTGGTTAAGTAACTGTAAAGATAATATATGATTTTAATGAAATAAGAAATGTTGGTTGAAGATATTGCTAACAATAGAAGCATATGTGGACAAGAAGAAAATGGCCGAGTCGACCTCCTGCTTCCTTGAATGAGTGCTTCATCATTTACCATGTGAAGTAAAAAAAGAATAAAGATCTAATCAAGTTTGAAAGGAAGAGAGGCAAATACAAGTTCCAAATTATCAAGACTATTAGAAATATAAATTATATCTACTCTCACTAACAAAAAACCTTTACATTAAACTTGAGATATTAACCAGAACTAAAAATTAGTAAGACATAAAATCTAGATATTTAGACTGTGAGGACAAACCTCTATAATTTAAAAAAAAAAGAGAGAGAGATGTTTAAAGAGTTTTTCAACAATGTTTAAAGTTTTGCAATATTCGATTACTACTGAAAAATAATGATTAAATTTAATAATAAAAATGGTTAGAGGCCTGTATAAATTTCTTATTTAAGATGAAAACAAAAAGCCAAATCCTATTGAGAAAGCACTTAATCCCCTCCCATGGTAAAAAACAAACAAACAAACAAACAAAACTTAATATCATATGGTAACAAACTAGACCTATTACCTTCCTTTGTCAACAATTACTATTAGAGACAGAAAACATTTGACTAACCAGGTATTGGAAAAATGATGCAGTGTGGGATATTTTCTATGTAGTTGGATGAAAGTACAAATGTATCATATATGACTCAGCTGATGGCATTTGTGACAGAAGACATGTACACAAATGTTCCTAGAATTTATAAAAATAGCCTGAAACTGTAAATAACTGAGTGGATAAATAATTTGCTGTATTTAATACATAGGAAAACCATAGAGCAGGAAAAATGAATGAACCACTCACACATACATTGGCAACCGATTTTCTGACAATGGCACCAAGGTAATTCAATGAAGGAAGGATAGTTTTTTCAACAAATGGTGCTGGAAAAATTGGATACCCATATGCAAAAACATAAACTTCAACCCATACCCTGTATCATATACACAAGGCAACTCTGATGATAGACCTAAATGGAAAGCCAAAAACTACACTACTGCATAAGAAAATAAAGGAGGAATCTTTTGTGATCTTTGGTTAGGCAAAGCATTTTTAGATAGGACACAAAAAGCAGGAACCATAGAAGAAAAAATTGATGTTGGGTTTCACCAAAATTAAAAAAACTTATGTTCTTCAAAAGACACTGAAGAAAATAAAAACAAGCCACCAATTGAGAGAAAATATTTTGAAAATGCATATCTGATGAGGGACTTAGATCCAGATTATCCAAACTCTTTTATAATTCAGCAGTAAGAAAGCAATCTAATTTTAAAAGAATGGGGAAATGATTTGAATATTGCCTCACAAAGAAGATACACAGATAGTGTGACAGTTTGAGATTATGTATGAATCCCCAAAAGAGAAAGATTATGTTTATAAACTAATCTCTTCTGGGTATGATATCCTTTGATTATGTTTGATTATGAGGTCCTTTGATTATGTTAAGTTGAGGGACCTTTGATTAAATTACCTGTTAAGGTTAGAGCTTTGATTCGACCATGTCAGTAAGGCGTGACTCAGGTTGAGTTCCCGGCCCCTTGGTGGGCCTATATAAATGGTCACTCACTCAAGAAGACATACGGGAAGAGAGAGAGCTCTGTCATGTTTGAGAGGTGGACCATTTGCCTGATAGCCTACAGCTTACCTTGGGAAGAGAGCCAAGACTGATATAGGAAGTTCTGAGAGACCAGCCCTAACCAGGAGAGAGAGAGGCCTGGAAGCCCAGAGGGAAACGAGAGGCCAGGCAGAGATCAGCGGCCATCTTGCTTCAACACATGGGCAACTGACTTTGGTGAGAAACCAACCTTGAGCTGGACTCTTTATGTTCTTGTAAATGTGAGATTTTACCCCAAATAAATATCTTTTATAAAAGCCAACAGATGGCATTGTTATGGTACTTTGCATCGGCACCCCTTTGGCGGGCAACAGCACCTGAGAAGAAGCTCAATAGTATTACTCATTAGTTATATGCTATTTAAATCTACAATGAAATTCTGGAAAAAGCAAAATTATAGGAACAGAAAACAGATCAGCATCCGAGGTAGGGAAGAGGGTTTGACTACTAAGGGGCAATGCAAAGGATTTTTGGGGAGACAGAACTGTTCTGTATCTTGATTGTTGTGGTGGTACATGAATGTATAGATTTTTCAAAACTGAAAGAACTGTACGGCAGAGAGTGAGTTTCACTGTATGTAAATGAAAGAATGAATACTTTTAAAAACACACAATGAGATACCTCCAGACACTTGTTAGAATGGCTAAACTAAAATGAAAAAATAACTGATAATACCTAGTGCTGGGAAAGAGGCTGAGCAGCTGGAATTCTCATACACTGCTCGTGGGAACGCTCAGCTGCTTTGGGAAACGGTTTGGTAATTTCTTATAAAGTTAAATATACACTTAGCATATGACCAAGCTACTCCATTCCTGGGCATTTACTCAGGATAAATGAAAACATCTGTCCACACAAAAACCTATACGTAAATATTTATTGCAGCTTTATTCATAACCATTAAAACCTGGAAACAACCCCAATGTGCCTCAACTGGTGGATGGTTAAACACACTGGGGTGTATCCATACAATGGAATAAAAATTAGACTAGTGATAGAAGCAACAACATGGACGCATTTCAAAAGCATTATGCTAAGTGAAAGAAATCAAACACAAAATCTTATGGACTGTATGAATTCTATGTATATGGTATTCTAGAAAAGGCAAAACACTAAGAACAGAGAAAAGATGAGTGGTTCAGATCTGAAGGGGGAAGAAAGGAGTTACTACAAATGGGTAAGAAAAAACTTTTTGGGGTGATGGAAATAGTCCATATTTTGATTGTGGTGATAGCCACATAACTGCATACATTTATCAAAACTCATAGAGTTAATATATCTTTTAAAAGGTAAATTTTTACCCTGGTGGTGATAAAAAAAGGAGTCAGGGCCATGTTAGAGAGTGACTGGATGTATGTGTATAGAGGATTGAGTAGACAAAGAAGACCCAAAGCAAAAAAAAAGATGAATTTTACTGTATGTAAATTAAACCTCAATAAACCAGACAAAAATATGAATGCATCTTAGCTCCACACAACATCATGGGTTATCTCACAAACATAATTTTTTAAATTAATTTTTTTATTTTTAAAGAAGCTTTAGATTACATAAATGTTACATAAAAAATATAAGGGATTCCCATATGTCCCACCCTTTCCCCCTCCCACACTTTCCCACATCAACAACATCCCTCATTAGTGTAGTACATTTGTTATAATTGATGAACCCTTATTGAAGCATTGTTTCTAACCATGGATTACAGTTTACATTATAGTTTACACTCTGTCCTGCACAATTTTGTAGGTTATGACAAAATATACAATGGCCTATATCTGTCACTGCAATGTCATGCAGGACAAATCCAATGTCCCAACAATTTTAAGTGAAAGAAGCAAACAACAACAACAACAACAACAAAACATAGAGTATACTTTCATTTATTTAAAGTTCAAAACATAGGCCAACCCCTGCTCCATAATCTGTAGTGATGCATATATGTGTGGCAAAAAATATTGGTTAGCATATTAGTCAGGCTAGAGGTTACCTCTGGGGGAGATGGAGAGGACTGTGATCCCAGAAGAACTTAGAGGGAGGTGGAAAGAAGAGCAATGTTCAGCTTCTTGAGTAGGTGTAGGTTGCATATCTGTTCATGCTTTAATTATTTCTTAATCTGTCCATACATGTTTGATGCCCTAGTCTGCGTATGTAATTCACAGTAAGAAACATTCAATGGAAAACTGATTATCTCAAAACCATTTGTTAAACCATCTTTTCCCCCACTAAAATGCCACCTTTACAAAATAGTAAGAGCTCATATATAATTAGATCTTTTCACTAAATTTCTATTCTATTCCACTGCCCTAGTTATCTAATCCTGTAATAATCCCATCCTACTTTAACCTCAGTAACTCTGTAGGCATTTTTAATATCTAATAGGGCACATCACCTTTCATCCTCTAAAAAAAATATATTCTTGGCAATTTTTACACATTTATCCCTTTTTCAACATATACTCTTTAAAATCACTTTTGAAATCATTTGTTTTCTAAAAAAAGCATTAGGGTTAAATAGGGGTGAAATTAGTTATATAAATTGGGAATAACTAATATTTTTATATTGATAAAGAAAAGTCACTGCAGTCCTCTCCCTTCCCCTTTTTTGACAAGAATCTCCTGCCTTAGAACTGAAACCTGCACTTCTGGCTCTGTAACCCTGCCCGCTTGATTTTGTAACCTGCAGTTCTGCTTCTGTAACCATGCTTGCTTAGTTGCCTAAGGTAATGGAAAAATTCCACCCACCAACTTGCTAGCCAATGAATGGGAGCCTGCAGACCCAATAAAAACTCCAGAAAACTGGGGCTCGGGGCCCAGAATTTGGAAACCGAACTTTCCTCTGGGCCCACGTGCATAATAAAGCCTGGTTCCTCCGCTCCTCCGAGTGCCATTTGGGTTTTTCATCGCGACAGCTGCAACAATATAAAGCTCTCTCTCCAGAAGCATGTATTAATCTTCATTTACTCAGTCTTGGGTTATGTCCATCAATAAAATTTATGTAGTTTCATTCCTATCAAGACTCATATTCAGTAGTGTGCTGGGGCCAGCTCTCACCAACTAGCGAGAGTGCACATCACTTCCAAACTCTGGGATTGGCTGCAGAGTAGACAGAGCACTGCATGGGCCCTGGGATTGCTTCCAGGATTTGGCAGCAACAAGCAGTGTCTCAGTAAATAATCTTGCTCATATGTCCTTCCATACATGGGCAAGTGTATCTGTGGATGGAGTCCCACAAGTGGGGTTGTTTGGTTAAATGTAAATGCATCTGTACATTTTTATAGATTTGCCAGATGCCATGCCCCTCCCCCACCTCCACCCCAGACAATGGTGCACTGGGACTCCCCTCCCTAAAGAAATGAGAGGGCCTGTTTCTCCACAGCCTTGACAACAACATACATTCTCAAACTCCTTTTTTCCCTTAATGTCACTCTGATAGTTGAGGATGGTAGCTCCATGTGGTCTTTATTTGCATTTCTTTAACTTGAGTGAGATTGAGCTTCCTTTCATATGCTTAAGGATCATTAATATTTCTTTTCCAGTGAACCATCTGTTCAAGTTCTATGACTGCTTTTTTGTTGTGCTGTTGACCTTTTCCTTCTCATTTTTCTAGAACTTCTTTATGTATTTAGGAGATTAGCTTTTTGTTTGCCATATGAGTTGTAAATATTTCTTCCAGTGTTTCAGGGGTCTTGTCAATTTACTTATGAAAAATTGTTTTATTTTATGTAATCAAATCATTAAACTTATTTTATTGCTTCTGGATTTTGAGTCATAGTTAGAAAGATCTTCCCCACTCCAGGTTTATAAAGGTTATAGTTTAAATTCCCACATTTTTTTTTCCTTCCTTCATCCAGCGCAAAAATTGAAAAAGGCAAGTTCCCCTACTGTCCCTTTTTGTGTAATGGGTATATTTCTTGTTTATTCCTGCACCGAGGGCCCAACCCTTTCATGTCCCAACTTTGTGCTCCATCTTAGGCATTTTTTTCTTTCTTAATTGCACATAAAATAATGTTGTATGTGTTGAAATCATAGAGCCCACAGAAGATGCAGAATGTGAGTGTGGGAAATTCCATGAGAGTCAACCAACTAATTCTGTCTTTCTCATATGATTCATCCTCATATGCAGATGCTGTTGTCCATGGTACCCTAAATATTAACCTGGCATCTGAAATAAATAAAATGAGTCATTGAACCCTCCACTTTCCTGATGAAATGTAAAAAAAAAAACAAGCTACTTTGGAGAAATAGTGCTTTCAATTATTAAAGAAGTCTTGATTTTTTTCCCCTAGGATTGACTGTTTTCTGAATTTATTACTCTTTTTAATTACATTGAGAAATGAAAAGACTCAATGACCCTCAATTTGCACATTAGCTGGCTTCATTCTTTTGACTTGAGCAGCCACCTGGTTTGGAGCTCTTAGCTCCTGACTGAGAGACAAAGTCTAATAGGAATGGAAATGGATTCGTTTAACTTGAGTTGAAGAAGTGGAAGAGGAGAGAAGTGGTCACATTCAGAATGGAGCCAACAGGATTTGCTGGAGGGTTTGATGGCAGGTGGGAGAGAAGGTATGAAGATGACATTGAGGGTTTGGGGATGGGTAGCAATGGAGGTGGACCAAGCCTTTGGGAGGGGATCTAGGGTTCTGCCTGTGGGGATGTCACATATTTCCATTACAATTTTGGAAAACTCAATCAAATCAGCCCCCCCAAAAAAAGAGATTCATGAAATATGATGCTGCCTCCAACAATGCGGTAGTCAAGATTTTCAGACGGAACATGCCTCCCAAGTCACTGGAAATAACTGAAGAGCTAAATAGAAGAGCAGACTCATTAGGGCTATCAGTGGGACATTGGTCTTTTTGATCTCTGTCTGCATGCTGAGGAAAGGGTAAGCGAGATTCTTTTTCATCTTTTCCATCACACTTTAAAGGGCTGCGGTAATGTTCCCACCAACTGAATCATTTTCATTTCCAACTCTAATCAATTTGTGAATAAATACCCTTTGGAGATGTGAGCTGCTTTAAATGATGGCTGCCTTTCCACCTTTAATCTATGACACTACAGTTCTCTTGAGAGAAAATAGCTCCTTGTGTCTTTATTCCCTCTCTGAGTTCATATAAGCAGCACACCTCTTTTATTATTATTATTATTATTATTACATAATAATGGCTTTAGTAGGGGAATAAAAGGTTGCACAAGTTTTGCAAAAATGAGAGGCTATTCACCCCTGCTACCTTTAATCTCCTGCATTCTCCTGTTAATAAGTATAAATTATCAAAGCTATTTCTCAAACTCTTTTTATAGTACAATACCAGTGACAGACTATTCTCAGGAAAGGCTCCTTTTAAATATCATAATTAATGGTATTATCTTTAATCTTTTGTGGGTGAAAATCAAGGGCAACATGAAACTTCATACAAAAGTAAGAGACTTCCTATTTGGCAAGTTTTAGGTGATGAAAATGAAGGTTTAAATCAAGTTTTCTTCCTTTGGAAGGTTCTTAAAGATCCCCAAAGTGTGGGAAATATAGATAAACTTCTTTGAGTGTATTTCTTTTAAGAATTTGTTAACTATTTTGATCAGATGAGATCCAATTTGATCCTCTGCCTTAAGTTCAAAAGGACCAAGAGCCAAGAATTTTTTGGAAAGGTCTGAATACATCAAACAAATTGCTCCTAATCAAGCAATTGTTTTGGGAGGCCTCTTAGATTAGTTTTTGAAATGTATTTATGTCAAACTACCAGGTTGAAGTTGGTCAATTGAATCAACATTGTCATCTCTCTTCCCTATCAAAATCCTAAGAGTATATTAAAATGAAAAAACCAAAACCAAAGCCAACCAAACACAAGTAAAACCTATAAAAATTTAGGTAGTGCTGCTATAACATTGCTTAGAATTATATTTATGGCTTTGTCAGTTATATTACAAAGAAAGAAAAAAAAAGGCCAATATCAAGGATCCAAACTTCTACATTAAGAAGCTAGAAAAAGAAGAGCAAATTAAGCTTAATTTAGAAGAAGAAAAGAAAAATGAAGCTAAGAGCAGAAATCAATGAAAGAGATAACAGAAAAACATTAGAGAAAGTCTATGAAAACATCAGCTGATTTTTGAAATGTTTGATAACATTGATAAATGTCTAGTCAGGTTGAACAAGAAATAGAAGAAATAAATTTCCAAGATCAGGAATGAAAAAAGGATATCACTGTAAATCCTATAGAAATTTAAAGGAACATAGGAAATAGGATGTAAAACATTGTAATAATCATGCATTTTTTCTTTTTCAATGTATTAATGTGAGGTATTGCACTGATTGATTTTGTTATGTTGAACCACCATTTTATACCTGGTATAAAACTCACTTGACCACAATGTATAATCATTTTCCTACAATATACTTTATTTTTTATAGCAGTTTTAGAGTAAATGAAAGTTACATCAAAAGTACAATAGATTCTCATATACTCCCTCACACTTTTCCCTATTAATAACTTCTGATATTATTTGTTATATTTCTTACAATGGATGAGCAAATATTGAATTATTGCTACTAAACAAGGTATGTAGTTTACATTTTTGTTTATAATTTAGATTGTACAATTATATAGGTTTTTGACAAAATGTATATTGGCCTGTATCCATCATTGCAATATAATGCAGAACAATTTCAGTGCCCTAAAATGCCCTCTGTTCCATCTATTCTTGCTTCCTGCTCCCCTCAGAATCCCTGATAACCTCTATGTTCATATCAATGTTACAAGTTCTCCTGTTGCTACAATAAAAATAAGTCTGCTTGGTCCTTGAAAAAAAAA
>JAQZBX010095015.1:0-11973 GCA_029593785.1 Cabassous unicinctus | reverse complement strand
ATATCATCCACATATAAAATGTTATTAATAGGGGAATGGGAAAAAGAGGGAGGATGTTGGGTATAAGGGAGTCCCCTGTATTTGGTATGTGACTTTTCTGTAACTTAAAACTTCTTGGAGGACAAAATGAAAAAAGTAATATATTGGGGGAATAAATGGAAGAAAATATCACAGTACATAAAAGACAACAGATCTTACATTGATGAAAGGCAAAATGTCAAAAAAAATTTTTTTAAATATTTTTTCACTATTTTTAATATTTCAAAATTTTATTTATTTTTTTAATTTTTAAAATATTTTATTTCTTATTATTAAAATGTCATTATTATTTCATTTTCTTATTAATTGAATTTGACTATTTTATTGGCTTCATTTTTGAAGAAGTTTTGGATCACAGAAGGGTTACAACTGTGGCAGGGGAGGATTATTGGTGCAGGGTGTCAGTGTTGGGTGATACATGGGAGGAAGATCACCTGGGCATACTATAAGGCATATAAATGTGTTCAGATGTTCATGGGGCATTGACACAGTGAGTGGGGATTCACATAATAACCAAATGAATATCAAATTCTCATCCTGGGGAGCTATGACACATTCTCTAATGGAACAGCTAGAATCCCCTGAGTACAGGGGGCAATGAGTAGTGAAAAAGGTTGGCTCATTGACAGGCCCTTGATATTGATGACTGTGCATATGAGCTTTACTCTTGAAATTGAAACTTAATATTATAAGGTGCCTAAAATTTGTCTCATGGAAGCCTCCTTGTTGCTAAAATGTGTCCTCTTTCTAAGCCAAACTCAACATATAAAAATATTACCTTCCCCCCAGCATGGGACATGACTCCCAGAGATGAGCCTCACTGGCTTCAATGGATTACTACCAAGCACCAACTAGCAATGCAACTGGAAAATGACCTTGAAAAAAAGAGAGAGAGAAAGTAAAGACAAATGAGTTTATGTGGCTAAGAGACTTCAAAGTGAGTCAGGAGGTCATTCCTCTCAGCAGAACCTCATTGACTGCCAAAGTAGATACTACTTTGGGGCTCTTGAGGGTTCTGGAGACATCCAGACATTATACTCAGGGCAGATAGCTCAAGACTTTGGTACCTTGCCAGTGGGTCCTACTTTGGAATTTATGCTCTCCAGGGTGACAGAGTTGGACCCAGTTGTGGTTTCCCTACACATGGCTCTTCTGTCCTTCTATTTGAACCTATATTTAGTACTAGAGTTGGTAGGTGTACATTCAAGAGACTTAAATCTTTGGGCTGTCCATGTGCCAACTGGGTCCTGAATCTCAGTGGATTTTCAACATCTACTCTCCAGTTCATTGGTCTTACCAAGGACTATTAACATGGAGGTGATGATGGACAACTACCATTGCAAGGAACCAAAAGAGTCTACAACTGCAAGCAAGAGAGTCCCACCCATCAGCCCTCTTGTATTACAGCCCCCACTCTATTAGAGGTAGAGTGGATATCATCCCAGAATCCTTAAGATTTGGGGACTAACTGTGGGCAAAAGTAGACTTACTGGCATTCTGCTATAGACTCATTATGATTCTAGCAATGGAAGAAATTATATCAATGATGTGGAGGTGGTGGCTAATGGAGGTTCTGAGAGCAAGGAGAGGGAAAAACAGGTGTAATATGGAGACATTATTGGGACTTGGGAATTGTCCTGAATGACATTGTAATGACAGATACAGGTCATTATAAATCTTGACATAACCTACAGAATTGGGTAGAAGAGAGTGTAAATTACAATGTAAACTTTAATTCACACTTAGTGGCAATGCTCCAAAATGTATTCATCAATTGCAGTGAATGTAACTCACAAATGAAAGATGTTGTTAATGTGGGAAAATGTGGGAAGTGTGGGGCCAGGGCATATGGGAATCTTTTATACTTTTATGTGACATTTGTATGATCTAAGTATCTTTTAGAAAATTTTTAAAAAGTTAAAACCAATCATTGAAAAAAATTTGATCCAAAATGAAGGAATAGTTAAAAAAAATAAAAGAATAAACTGAGTTGAAGACAGGAAAATGAACAAAAAAGAGGAACAAAAATAAATAATAAGAGGGAAAATAGTAAACAGAAATAAACATTGTTAAAGGTGAAAAAAATAAAATAAAATAAAATAATAGCCCAGATGAATGAAAAGAGAAGAAAGAAAGACAAACCAGGGAAAGCAGAAAAGAAGGAAGAAAAGCAGAGGGAATTAATAAGAAGGAAAAAAGAAAGAAAAAAAACAGGAAGGAAAGAAGAAAATGATAAACATAATAACACATAATAGAATAAAAAGTGAGGAAAAGATAGAAAAACAGCAAAAATAAATGACAAGTGAAATGGGAAGAGATAAAAGAAAATAAGAAAAACAGGGGAAGAAGGAAAGAAAATAAGGAAGAGGAGAAGAAAATCAAACAAACAAAACAAAACAAAAATAAAAAATCTGGTCCTCCTTCTCAGACCAATAGTACTGGCTAGGGTCTTCCTCGCAGTCTGCCTGTTTCAGCCAATTGATCACCCATGGCCCTCGCTCTGCAGATATATATTTGGAGAGAGAGAGAGAGAAAGGGAGAGAGAGAGAGTTCAGAGTTTTTGAATGTATTCCTCTCTCCTTGAGCTGTCAAATTCTCTCTCTCAGAGCCCAAATTCTGTAGATGGTGCAGTTCTTAAGAGATACTCATAAGGAATAATCTACAAGATCATATGTCAATCCAAGTGACCACTGTTTCACTGATGAATACATTTGACAGCTTTTGTATTGACTCCCCAATGAATTTGCCGTCTACTTCTTCAGTTTCAGGCCTAAGAATATTTCTGGCCAAAGGATATCCATGGGCAGGGTCCAGAACACAGAAGCTTCAGTTGTTGGTCTGATGGGCTTGATAAACTGACAAGCATGGAGAAATGGTAGCTGCCACCAAAATGTCCTCCCACCTTCCTTTTGTTTGGGGCAATCCAATGGTGTTGTCAGGAGACAGGATATCTGAAGAATTGACAGGCATGGACACACACAATCAGAATGGACCATGAAAACATCATGAAGCCAAGTCTTAGAGACTTTTCCATGGACAGTCAGAACCTTTTGGTTTCTGGATAATGGAGAAGCTTGGATGCTGGTGGTGGAACAGAGTTAGGGAGTTTAAACATAATTTGAAGTGCTAGTAGCATTTTAAAATCTACTATGGACATTTTTGTAGAGCTCAATAACTATTATACTAAGATTAGAACTTACCAGCTAAAGTTAACCTTATTCTAGAGATTCCAACTACCCAAAGCAATTGAACAAGGTAGAAATGAAAGACTAAATTTTACTAGAATGATGAAGATTTAAAACACTCTAGAAAAAGTATAGTAGTAAAAATGTTAGAAGGATAAATGAAGACTCTATGTAAAATAGTAGTAACAAATCATTATATTGATTAGAGGCAATTAAATTTGGTTGTACACCAAAGATAACAAAAAAGAATGAAAAAAATATTTAAATAACTTAACTCAATTTGTATACTATTTTGAGCCTTATTCTTCCAGCCCTCATTACACAGATGACTTATCTTGTTTCAGTGTCAGTATAGACTGTCTTCTTTCTCTAGAGGAATCAGAGCTCAGGAAGCAAGAATCCATGGTTTAATTAAAAAGAATTTCTGTTAATGGTGTTTAGAATACAATGGAATAATTGAGTTTTTGTCAAAATCTAAAAAATTGTGCAAGGCAAAGTGTAAACTTTAATGTAAACTATACTCCTTGATTAGTAAAATGCTTCAATATATGTTCATCAATTAATGTGTCACACTAATGAAAGAACATTGGAGGAACATGTTGGAGAGGGAGGGTGTGGGGTATCTGGGAATCTCCTATATTTTTGATGTAACATTTATATAATCTAAAACTTCTTTTAAAAATATATTTAAAAGAAAATATATATGTATTTTTATCAGAGATATTGTAAGCCGATAAAACAATGATGCATAATGTGCATAATTCCCATGCATCACCCTTCCACCAACACCTTACATTATTGTGGAACATTTGTTAAAGATTGTGAAAGAATATAATCTATTACCACAAACTATAGTCTATAGCATACACCTGGTATGTTTTTCTGTACATCCCCTTCATTAACATTATGTATTAGCATTGTACATTCTTACAGTTCATGAGAAAACACTCTCATATTTGTACTGATAACCAGAGTCCATCTTCTACCACATGGTTCACTGTGTATACAGTCCCATGCTTGTACATTCTATCCAAAGTGTACACTCAGTGGCTCTCACATTCATCAGAGTTGTGTAATCATTGCCCCAGTACATCTTTGAATGTTTTACTTAGTCCAAAAGAAAAAAATCCCATAACCTCTGTGATAGCTAGGCTAATGTGTCAACTCAGCCAGGTAATTGTGTCCAGGTGTTAGGTCCAGCAAGCACTGGGCTAATTGTAATACAAGAGCATTTATGGACTTCAATCACCAGTAAGTTTGCTGCATGGATGGCTGATTACATCTGCATCAATCAGGGAAATTGCATCAACAATGGGTGATGCTTTTATCCAATCAGCTGAATGCCTTAAAAGGAGAAGTGATTTCAACATTCGGAGAGAATTTCCCAGCTTGTCTTTGGACAGCCAACTTATCCGAGAAACTCATCAAGGACCTTTCATTGGACTTTCATAGGATCCCCTGGCTTGCAGCCTGCCTGCGCAACCTGGACTTGTGCATCCCCACGGTCACGTGAGAGACTCTTATAAAATCTTATATTATTGACAGATATGTCCTGTTGATTCTGTTTCCTGAGAGAACCCTGACTAATACACCCTCCTATTATTGACCCTTAGTGTTGATATAGTACCTTCTATGACATGGATGCAAGAATATTAAAATAGTGCTGTTAACTATAGTCCATGAATCACATCAATTGTATTTTCCTTGCATCATTATATTCTTAACACCTTGTAATCGTAGCATACACTTGTTCTAGTTCATATAAAAACATTCTTATACTGTGGTTAAGAATACAAATAATTGGGATTTGATTTAATTCAAGCACGTAGATTTCCTTGAAGGCAAATGCAATATTACAAATTGAAACAAGAGATATTTAAGATGAACACTTATGTATTTAGTACTAGAGTTTAAACAGCTGATTAAAATATAAAACTGAAAGATATACTTCTTGAAACCAATCTTGTTAAACAATTTAGGTGACTTTGCAAACCTAATAAATGTTTAAAAAGTTACACTTTTTTCATTTTTCTTAGGGCTGGCCTATACTTCATATACAAATGAATTTACTGAGACACTTTTAGCAGAGCTTGTGCAATGAAAGTTATGTTTCCTAATGTGAGAATATTGCACTGCTCTAAAAAAATGCATTTTTACAGGATGTGCCTTATGTATTCTGAAAACTGGTGAATGAATACTTTGAAACAATCCAGCTTCATTGTCACCATACTTCAGGTATGCTTAGACTCTATGTGTTTCAGTGGACATTTAATTTGAAACATTTTAAGTGTATTTGATTTTCTAAATAGATCTAAGCGAATCACAGAGAGATGTTTTCTTATTATGAGATACATAAGAATATTCTCATATGTTTGTGTATCCCAGTTCCAGTCATGTAGGCAACTTGCATTCAGAGCATAAAGTAATAACTCTTCCCCTATCCCTCACATTGTTAATACACTAAACAAGAAGGCTTCATGATAGCAAGGGAAGACATAAGTAGCTTTAATAGCTGGAATAATGAGATTTAGACTGGTTTTTAGAATCAAGCAAAACTTTTGTTGATAAAGAATTGGAACAATAACCCTGGAACTCATTAAGCTAACTGACAACTAACTAATAACTACCATGGAGCTCATAGTCAAATTTGTAACTCCTGAGGATCCACCTAAATTAATCATCATGGGTCTATTAACACCCAGAAATCAGACATTTGATACAAGTAGGGATCCTTTGGGAAACTGAGAGACCAAGAAACCAGTGAAACTGTGAGACTGAGAGAATCAGAGGTCACAAAACAGTTGTGAGGGAAGTGTTCCAAGAAAGAAGGAAAGAGGGAACCAGAAGATGTTGGAGCAATTGTAATGGCAGTGGGAGAACATGGCTCATAGTTGAACAGGCAGAACTCCTTTTTTTTTTTTTTTAAGATTTATTCATTTTATTTATTTATTTATCCCCCTCCTTGCTGCTTGTGCACCATTTTCTGTGCATTTTTCTGTGTATGCTTGTCTCCCCTTTTTGCATCATCTTGCTGTGCTAGCTCACTGCACAGTGTGGGCCATCAGCTCACCGCGCCATGCGGGCCAGATTGCCTTCACCAGGAGGCCCCAGGAGTTGAACCCAGGCCCTTCCACTGGGACCCCAACCACTTGAGCCACATCTGCTTCCCAGAACTTCTAATCATTGAATTAGATAATTCTTTTTACCAGGCATCAGTAAGTTAAAGAAAATGTCAGCTGTACCTCATATAGGAGGTAGAGGGACAGAGAGACTTCGAGGCTAAAGGAGAACCATGACGTACTCACCCCTGCAGTTGGGAATGGCAAACAACCAGCCTCAAAGAGAATAGCCTAGGCAAAGACCCTGGCTCACTGCAACCAACTGAGAGGGAGAAAATGTCCTCTTCCCTGGGAGGAAGAGGGGTCTGGCAGAATGAGGAGAGTGGTTTCTCTTCAGTGAGGCTGACCAGCTGAACATGCTTTGATTTTCAGCTGTAGCCAGCCCAGCAACTGGAGGATAAAAGAGAACCATCTGTGGGGGTGCTGAAGGGCAAATAAGTGAGGGACCCACACACAGCAAAATCAGAGAGAGTTGTGTAAGAGCGAGGGGAGATAGGGAGAGCAGAACAGAGGCAAAAAGCCTCCAGCCAGGGCTGAAGATGCCCCAGGAATAGGGGTGGGAGGATCAGATCAGGCAGGCTGTCACACCCACATGCCCTGGGAGAAAAAGGAACTAGGTCCTTGAGGGAGCTGGCTGACAGGCACCTAACAGTGGAGGAGAGAAGGAAGCCAAGAGAGATAGCTGAAAAACTGTTAGAAGTCCAACTTGCTTGAGGAGATAGAAGGCAGGGAGAGAGAGAGAAGCTTTCAGAAGACTACCTAAGCTATGGAGAGGGTGTAGCGCAATTGATGAACAGCTGCCTTTCATATACTAGATCCCTGATTCCATCCTCAGTATTTCCCATGAGAAGAGATCCAGAGAGTGATCCAGCCAGCACTTTGTGACAAGAAATTTAAAGACTGATGTGTTTTTCTTTAGGATTTTTGATCTGTTAGTTTATATTTTTATCATTTTTGTATAATTATTTATTCTTATTTTATTCTCTAAAACGGGGTATCTTACCAGTGTAGGGCAGGTTGCTGGGCTATTGATTAATGACCACTGGCAGTGTGAGATATTTCCAAGTAGCCTAAGAGGGAAGCATTTTTTCCTTGGTTGCTTTTGTTTGTTTGTTTGTCTGTTTGTTTTAGTTTATCAACCAGAAACCTCCCCTTCATTAAATACAAAAGGGAGTTCTGCAGGTTGAAAGGAAAAAAAAAACAGAGAGAGTGGGTTAGAGGAGAGTGAAGAAAGGAAGATTATTAGTGAGAAAAACTATAAAGATCAAAAGAGAAATAAAAACAAATTATATAAATAAACCTAAAGAAAAAAATGGATAATGTATGTACTACATTGACAGTAATAATATTGAATGTTAATGAATTAAACTATCCAATCAAAAGACACATTTTAGCAGAATGGGTAAGAAAATATGACTCATCTATATGCTGTATACAAGAAACTCACCTTAAACTCAGGGACAGAAGGAGGTTGCAAGGGAACGGCTGGAAAATGATTCTATACATAGAAAGCCCTGAAAAATATACAAACTTCTAGAGATGATAAATGAGTTCAGTAAAGTGGCAGGATATAAGATCAACACACAAAAATCAGTAGTGTTTCTATACACCAATAATGAGCAATTAGAGGAGGAAATCAAGAAAAAATCCATTTAAAATAACAACTAAAACAGTGAAATATCTAGGAATAAACTTAAATAAGGATGTACACATAAAACTACACAATATTGTTAATGGAAATCAAAGAAGACATAATAAATGGAAGAATATTCCATGTTCATGGATTGGAAGAATAAACATCGTTAAGATGACTATCCTACAAAAATTGATTTACAGATTTAACACAATCCCAATAAAAAGTTCAAATTTTTTTCTTAGTGAAATGAAAAGCTAATTATGAAATTGATTTGGAAGGGCCCAGGACCCAAATAGCCAAAAACATAATGAAAAAGAAAAATAAAATTGGGGGAATCATGCTACCTGACTTTAAAACATACTACAAGTCTGCATTCATCAAAACTGCATGGTACTGTCACAAGGACAGATATACTGATCAATGGAACAAAATTAAGAATTCTGATATAGATGCTGGCCTCTCAATTGGGAAAGAATGGCTTCTTCAACAAATGATGCTAAGAGAACTGGATAACCAACCTTATCCAAAAGAATAAGGGAAAATCACCATCTTTTGCCCAATACAAAAATTAACTCAAGATGGATCAAAGATCTAAATATGAGAGTCAAGACCAAAAAGGTCCTAGAAGATAATGTAGGGAAGCATCTATGAGTTCTTGTAGTAGGAAAAGATTTCCTAAAATTTACACCCAAAGCATGTGTGATGAAAGAAAAAAAAAAACAGATAAGTGGGACCTCCTCACAATTAAAAGCTTTTGTGCTTCAAAGGAGTTTGTGAAGAAAGTGAAGAGGCAGCCTATTCAATGGGTGAAAATATTTGGAAACAATTTATCATTTAAGGGCTTAAAATCCAGCATATATAAAGAAAGCCTACATCTCAAAAATAAAAAAACAAACAGCCCATAAAAAAAATAGGCAAGAGACGTGAATAGACACTTTTCCAAAGAAGAAATATAAATGGCTAAAAAGCACATGAATAGATTAACATCACTAGCTATTAGAGAAGTGCAAGTCAAAACTACAATGAGATATTATCTTACACCTATTAGACTGGTGGTTATTAAAAAAAAAACATAGGACTACAAGTGTTGGAGAGGATGCAGAGGAGAGGAGATCCTCATCTACTGCTGTTGAGAATTTAGAATGGTGCAACCATTGTGGATGACTATTTGGAGATTCCTCATGAAGCTAAATATGGAACTGTCATATGATCTGGCAATTCCCCTGCTGTATATATACCCAGAAGAATTGAAAGCAGACACATGAACAGATATATGTATCCTAATGTTCATAGCAACATTATTCATGATTACCAAAAGTTGGAATCAACCCAAGTGTCCATCAACAGATGAATGTGTAAGCAAATTATGGTACAATGTAATATTACTCAAGTGTAAGAAAGAATGTTGTATTGACACATACGACAACATGGATGACTCTTGAAGACCTTAGGTTGAGTGAAATAAGCCAGTCACTGAAAGACAAATATTGCATGATCTCATTGATATGACCTAAGCAAATTCAGCAGACACATAGATCTATAGTCTGGAAAACAGGTTATCAAGAGACAGAAAGGGAATAGATTGTGGTGAGCTGATGCTCACTATAGGCATATCTTATGATAAGGTGAAAGTTGTTGTTTAGAAGTGGATGAGTGTGATAGTGGTGCAGAGATGAGTGGGGAATGTGCATGTGAATAGGGTGGGGGATTGGGTAGGACTATCCATGGAAATGCAGGGAGGGCTGGAGAAAGAAACAAGTGAACTCTGGTGATTTGTGGAACTATGTTTGAACTACAATGGTGGGAATGTTCTTTTGTTAAATATGGCAGGGGAAGGTTATTGGTGCACGGTATCAGGGGAGGGGGAATATATGAGATAGGGTGCAATTGTGGCATGCTCCTATGGAATATGAAAGTGTTCATCTCATCATCAAATGTTATCTCAGTGGGGGAAGACCCACAAAATAAATAAGGAAATATTAAACTCCCATCCTGGGGATTCCTTCTACGTTCTCAATTAGAAGAGCAAGAATCTCTTGAGAACATAGCCAGTGCCTAATAAAAGAAAATAGACCAATATATCAAGCCCTCAATATCAATGTATGTAACTATGAACCATATTATTCAAATATTGAAACTTAGTAGTTACTGTATTCTGAGGAAAGGGGGAGGGAAGAGTAGATTGAACATACGAACTTTTAGGGCATTTTTAATTGTTCTGTATTATTTTGCGATGACAGACACAGGCCATTACACATTTTGTCAAAACCTATAAAAGCATATCGTGCAAAATGTAAACCATAATGTAGACCATTGACCTTGGTTAGTAGCAATGCTTCAATATTTGTTCATCAATTGTAAAAATGAACCATACTCATGTAAGATGTTATTAAAAGGATAAAGTGTGAGACACAGAGTGGGTGGAATATATGGGAATCCGCTACATTTTTGGTGTGACTTTTCTGTAATATAAAACTTCATTGAAAATGACGTGAAAAGTATAAGACACTGAAGAGACATACAGGAAAAAATTGTCATTGTACCTAAAAGATAACATCTTATGGTGCTGAAAGGCACAATGCAATTTTTTTTGTATTTCATTTATATTTTTATTATTTTTCATATTTTTAATTACTTTTGTTTATTTTTTGGCTTGTTTTTGAGGAGGTGTTGTATTGCAGAAGGGTCACAAGTGTATCTGGGGTGGATCACTGGTGTGAGGTGTCGGTGGTGGGGGATGTGTTGGAATGGGTGCACCTGGGGCACATCTCTATGGAATATGAATGTATTCAAGTGGTCATGAGGTGTTGTCTCAGTGGGACACAAAAAAATAACCAAAAAAATAAAGAATTCCCATGCTGGGAAGTCCTGCTACATTCTCTAATAGAGTGGCAAGAATCCCTAGAGTACATGGGGAAGCTTATACTTTAAGAAATTCATTCTTATGAAATTGAAACTTAGCCTAGTAGTATGTATTGCTTTAGTGTAACTTCCTGAAAATCTAATTGTTGCTCAAATATTCCTCTCTCTAAGCCCAATTCAGCATATAAACTCACTACTTTTCCCTGGCATGGGACATGACTCTTGAGGCTGAGCCTCTTTGGCACTGAGGGATTATTATGAAGCACTAACTAGTGATGCATTTGGAAAAGACCTTGACCAAATGGGGGGAATATTAAATGCAAATGAGTTTTTGTGACTAAGAGATTTCAAAGTGAGTCAGGAGATCATTTCAGAGGTTACACTTATGCACATCTCAGGAGGATCTCACTGCCTGCATCAGTAAACAGTGCCTTAAGCAGGGAGTTCCTGAGGGTTCTAGATACATCTAGACCATATAAGCAGGGCAGACAATACCAGGAATTCAGCTTCCTATCAGTGGAACTAACCTTGCAATATATGATTACCTATTCCACAATGTATCAGTTAGACTAATTTATAATTTTCCTAAAAATGGCTCTTACACCCCTCTTATATGAACTTACAATTATCACTATACCCATTAAATATGTGTCCCAGAGACTTAATCTTCTGGCTGTTTATATGCTGGCTGAGCCTGAATCTCAACAGAATTGCAGCAAACACCTTCTCACCAGTTCATTCAACTCATCCAGGACCACTAATGAAAAGATGATGATGGACAATGCCCATCCCCAATTCAGAGAGTATCTACAACTGCATGGAAGACAGTTCCATTCATCTGCCCCATGGAATCTAAGGCCCTTCTCAGAGGAAGCAAAATGGGCATCATCATCCCCAAATCCTCAAAATTGAGGAATGGACAAACATAAGGGGGGAATGAAACTATGGGCTAAAGTAGACTTATTATTATTATAATAATGGAAGAACTTGTAACAATGATATAAAGGCAGGGGTTACCAGAGGTTCTGAGGGAAGGGAGAGAGAAGAACACTTGTAACATGGGGAATTTGGGGGACAATGGATTTGTTCTGCATGACATTGCAATGATGAATAAAGACCATTATACATTTTG
>JAQZBX010095014.1:0-11968 GCA_029593785.1 Cabassous unicinctus | reverse complement strand
GTAGGAAAAAAGGGAATAAGGATTAATTTATTTAACCAGAAAAGCATTTTTGGTTCTCCCAACAATCCATTAATGCAAAATTATTTATTAATTGATATCTTTAACTTATTTCATTAACATAGCCGCTGAAACTAAATTAGAAATTATTAAAATATTTTTCATGTCTTTTCATAAAACAATATAAGTGTTTGAATGTGTACTGAAGTTTGAATTTAGCTTAAGTATGTATTTTTACTCTAGAATTCTCTGAGTCAAATGAGCATACTTTGTCTATAACCCCACAATTGTAAAGCTGTTTATTTTTTGTATTAGAATAATATTTCATCAAGATTTTTGACAGCCTTTCTGGGAAAATAAAGATATGTGGTTTATTCTCAGTCCAAGTAATTTTAAGATCATTTGCTTATTCTTTTCTTGAACTATGAACATCTCAATATGACAAAACCTTAGTGTGTTGCGTATTGTGAATATACATTATTTTTAGGTCAATGAATGCACCTTGGCCCAATGTATGACAAATACTTTACTCCATTAAATCCTTTAAAATAAAAGGGCCAGTGAATTAAGAATGATTCAAGCACCTCGGTCTATGACACACTGAAGGAAAAACAGGGTTACTATCCTGAAAATTTGCCCCTAAATATGGATCCTGGATTTAATTGTTATCAGTCACTAAGGCTTGCAGTTCATGTACAGGTGCTTCTTTAATTTTTTTTGTGAAACATTTTTAATGTTTTTTTTTTATTTATTATTTTTATTTTTAAAGAAGCTTTAGATTACATCACAGTTACATAAAAAAATATAGAGAATTCCAGTATGCCCCACTTTCTCCCCCTCCCATACTTTCCCACATTAACAACATTCTTCATTAGTGTGGTATATTTTTTAAAATTGATGAACACATATTGAAGCATTGCTATTAACTATGGACTATAGTTTACATTATAGTTTACAATGTCCGACCCAATTTTGTAGGTTATGACAAAATACACAATGGCCTGTATCTGCAATTGCAATGTAATGCAGGACAATTCCAATGTCCCCAAAATGTCCCCATATTACACCTATTCTTCCCTCTCCCTCCCCTAACAACTTCTGGTGGCCAATGCCTTTGATGATACAAGTTCTTTCATTGCTAAAATAATAATGTCTATAGTAGAATAACAATAAGTCTACTTTAGCCATGCATTTTTTCTTCAATTTCCACTGAATAAGAAACAGCCTGATGGCATAGGGAAGAATATATAAAATGTAGTCCATGGTAAGGAGCAATCCTTTAATATGTGTTCATCAATTTTAACAAATGTGCCACACTAATGAAGGATGTTGATAATGTGGGAAAGTATGGAGGGGAAAGAATTGGGTCATATGAGAATCCCTAGTATTTTTTATGTAACATTTATTTAATCTAAAACTTCTTTAAAAATTAAAAAAATAATTAAAAAATATTAAAAATTTAGAAATCAATTGCTACTTGTGGGATGTTTCATGATTTAATTCTTTCAGTTTTACCTTTTATAAACAATTTTAATAGTGATCATTTGGTGATATGAATTTCATTATCATTTTAGAAGTGATATAAGCAACCATTGCATATTAATAAAATATACTTGCTTTCTTTTGACAAAAGTATGTATCAAAAATCCATTCAAGGACTTTGCAAGTATAATGAGCATATGAAGAGAGAAGCACTATATATTGTCATTAAATTAAAATTTGAACAGAAATAATAATAGTACCACAAGCTACAAAGGTCAAAATGGACAATTCATTGGTGTGCATTTCAAGAAAGAAACCTGAAAACAAAAAGACATTTTCCTGCTTTTGTTCACAAACAGCGCTGCATCTACCTCCAGAATGCCTACTACTGCCCTGTTCACCACTGTTCCTGAAGGAGTAATAGAAAATCATCATTGCTAGGAAAGATCACAAAATTGTTTGGTATGAAGGTCTTTTCTGTAAGACAAGTTGAAATGTACATGTAGCTTATCTGAATTTGTAGTCACTTGGAAACATTTTTAAATTACATAATTATCATACCTGCTTCTTTCTTAAAGTTAGTAAAATTTTGTGATGTGAATATGTTTGTTCAATTTCATAATTACAACAATTAAAGGAAGAGATTTTATGCATGTTGTAGCAAATATAAGACCAGAACTCAGACTTATTCTTTCTACTATAAAAAATATGCCACTTTAAATATTTATTTTCCAGTTCATTTCTCATCAGTTTTCTACATCCTATTCTCATACACATTATCTTAAAATTTACAAACACAAGTGAATGTTCGGATTTTTAAATTAAAAAATGTTACTCTTTTAGCAAACAATGGTTAAATTTATTCTTTAATTTACACAGGGAAATTATCCACTCGTCTCAACTTCTTGTCATTACCAGTTGTATCAATGCTTTGGATTTCCTTATGCTCTTCCAAGAAGCAAAGATAAAGATATAATTGAGTCATCTCTATTTTCACAGGGTATGCCTTATATATACATATAAACTGAAATGTCAGGGCTGCCATCCGATTTGGATACATACAGGAATCAGATGAAGAATGTGACTGAAGTCACTATATTTATATTGATGGGCTTAATGGATGGCTTTCAGCTGGAAGTCTTCCTATTTTTCTTATTTCTAGCAATTTATCTCTTTACTCTGGTAAGAATTTTGGAGCTGTTTGTATTGGTCTTTGGGGATTCCCAGCTCCACAATCGCATGTACTATTTTCTGAGTGTGTTGTCATTCGTAGATGCCTGCTGTTCTTCAGTTGTCACCCCAAACTGTAAGTCAATTTTCTGGCAGAGAATAAATTCATTTCATTTCTTGGATGTGCAATACAGATGTTTCTTTTTGTTACAATTGGGACTGCAGAGAGTTTTCTCTTGGCTGCAATGGCTTATGATTGTTATGTAGCTATCTACATCCCACTGATATATATAGTTACCATGTCACCTGGAGTCTATGTGCCACTGATCATTACTTCCTATGGTGGTGGCGTTTTCAATGGTATTTTACACACTGTGGCCACTTTTAGCCTTTCCTTCTGTGCATCCAATGAAATTAGACATGTGCTTTGTGACATCCCTCCCCTCCTTGCTATTTCTTCTTCTGAACACATCAACCAGCTTCTCCTCTTCTACTTTGTGGACTTGTTTGAGATAACAAATATTCTAATTGCCTTGATCTCCTACAGTTTCATTATTCTGGCCCTTCTGAAATTGCATTCTGCTGAACGGAGGCAGAAAGTCTTTTATATCTGTAGCTCCCACCTAACTGAAGTGTCAATTTACAATGCGACAAGTCTCTTCATGTAAGTGAGGCCAAGTTCCAGCTACTCATTGGACTATGATATGATAGTGTCTATATTTTACTCTATTGTGTTTCCAATGCTGAATCCTATCATCTATAGTTTGAGGAACAAAGATGTTCAAAAGGCAATGAAAAAATTGTTAAAGAAAATTGGTTAATAAATAAAGTACAATTTAATCATTGAGCAAAACTTAAATGAATGTTATATTTCAACCAATATCTCTGTGGTCGGAGACTAAAGAATAAAGTGTGTCATTTTAATTAGTAGTGCTTGCATATTTTAGAGTATTTCCAAAGAAAGCATTAATCTGTCCTCCAATGCAACATAGCATATTTATGGATAAATTGAGATATCTATATACCTATGATTATGTTTAAACTGGTCCTTATTAAAACTTAATTGATTAACTTATATTGATATTAATAGTCTTTTTGTATTTTATTTTCTCTTACTATAATTACAGAAGATGTCCTCAGGAAATGGCAGCTTGATATAAGCTTATATTGTTTTAGTAAAACCTGAACACTCATTATGAAGTTAATTCCCCTCTCTGGAATTCCTGTGAAAGACTCCCTAATGTTTGCTCACTTGCTCCATGTGCCCTTACACTCTCAGATCCATCCAGACCCCTGGACATGCCTTTTTCACTCTATGGCTCACCCTAATAAGTGTTTAACCCATTTTTTTCCTTCTCACAGTCCAATCACTGAAAAATACTAGATTAATTCATAATTTATGATAATCATAATGAAATATTATGGTAGTATTTATTGAGAGCATAATTAAGGTTCAGGAAAAATAATAGTTAAAAGAATAGCTTTCAATTGGATATTTACCAATGAACCTAGATATGAAAAACTACCTAGCCTACCTGTGTAAGTTCCTTTGATGCAGATTCTTGCTTATTTCCTATCTCTGCCTTTACCCTATATCTTTGAAAATTGAACCTTCATTTGTCAATATTCCTCAATGTTTATACCCGATGGGCAAGTTCCCTGAGAAATGACCTTACTTTCCTCAAAACACACCTGCTTCCTACTTATTTATATTGCCTTGTTTATTTTTGTTCTCAGATATATTTATTTGAACAGCTATTAGATGTGGAAATTTATTTTAATTTCAATAAAATTCCCTTTTTTCCCAGCAGGAATGATTGTCCTGTGGGTCCACCATAACATTTTCATGAAAATGAGGTACTAAAGTAGTTCATTATTAAGACTGAACTTGAGATTTTATCAAATAGTATTCAATACATCCGATTTTAATCAGCAATAAAAAGATAACTCATATAACTATTGGATCAAATACATGTTGGATAGCAGAGTAAGGTCTAAATCTATAGTCAAATGTCCTCTTGAAAAAAAAGAAATTTTCAGAGACAAAACATTGAGTATTATGATATCATGTTGTCTTATAAAGAAATCCAGCTATTTGAAATGACAACATCTCAAAATTTATTTTCCCTATTATTAATTTTTGGGTTTTAATAAGGGAATGAACTCTTTCAGAAGTGCTTCTAAATCCCTAATTACTGCAAAAATTTAAATGTTTGCATCATTCAAGGATCATTTTAAGGCTCCTTTCATTCAAACCAGGTTTTCAAATCATGAAAGCAAAGTTTTAGCCATGGTTGTGCTGGGTCCATACGTTTAGTTTCTCCTTCAAATTAAGAAAAATACTCTTTATATGGGAAAAAAGAGATTATTTCTAGGACCAAGGATACCTTCACTTATGCCTATCAGTGTGTAACCAATAATTCAGTCTACCTATTAGACAAAATCATATCAAATTAATCTGCAATAAAATTGCTCTACCCTCTTTTTCTACTAGTAAAGTAGAAACTAAAGCATGAAAATAAAAAATGTCCATGAGTTTCTATTCATCAGGCAAATATGATGAAATGTATTTGCAACTCTCAAGTTAATATATTTTTACACTTCATGTCTCAACTCTATTATCTTTCATAAAGAATTATTTTGATTCCATTGCTCACACTGGACCAAACTGTAAAAAAACAGTCATCATTCAATATTTGCTGTTTTCAAATTTTGTTTGCTATCTCAACCTACCACTACATTGAAACTGCAATTGCTTAAAGGGAGGATTTTGTCTGTCCACACAAATCTATCTCGAGGGTGTAATAGATAACACAGAATATAAATATCTTCTTAAAGAATGGTGAGTGAAGAAATGAATAATATTTAATAGCAATAGTTAGCACTTCTATATAGTTTAATAGTTACTGGAAAATTTATTAATGTTTATGGATATTAACTCACTATATGATCATATCAAGTCTAAGACATAAGCCCATTATTACCCATCATCACAGATCACAGATGAGAGAAAAGTCATATTCAGTTTAAGTAATTTGCTCAAAACCACATTGCTCAAATGAGTGATACCAGTATTCAAAACTAAGTTTCCTGACTACAGAGTCCCTACCTTTAAGTACTTTAGTACTTTAATATATAGAATAAAAGAACAAAATGATCTTTTTCAGTCTGTCTACTGATTATCAGGTCTCCTGACAATACTTTATGAAATAATGATTTCCTCTTTAGGTCAATAGTACAAATAAAAGAAAAAGGATGATTTCAAGAAGTAGCAGAGAAGTGGTTTCACTAGATTTGACAAATCATTCAGATGGTTTATACATGTAGAATTTGCAGATTTTATCCTGGCTGATTAATAAAATGAACATGATAAAAACAGAAGTAGAAGTAGAAAAATAAAGAGGAGTAGGAACAGGAGAAGGAGTGGAAGGAGAAGGGAGAGGAAATTAGAAGTAGAAGTAGTTGTAGATGTAGAAGAAGAGTAACGAGGAGAAGAAAAAGGAGAGAAAGAAAATGAGGAGAAGGAAAAGGAGGTAGAGGGAAAAGAAGGAGAACATTTGGAAAAACAAAGTGATGATATCAATTATATCTATAATGATCCTGAGGTTCATTATATTTTTAAAGTACAGAACTAGAACCCCAGAAAGATATTAAACTGGCATGTGTGAAGTTATACAGGATGGAGAGATGTGAAGCAACTACACTGCATAAAATGGAAAAGGGAATGTAGAACTTCCACTTCTACTTAAGATACAGACATTTGCTCCAACTCTAACACTTTTTAAAAAGCCAGACAATCTAAAAAATCATAGCTTGTTCTGAGCCCACCAAAAATTAAAGTTGGGAAAAAAAATCCAAGTAAATTGAATTCCAAAGGGGGCCAAAACCCTCAGAGAGGAGATATGACAAATGAACTGTTACAGCTTTATCAGAATGTGAAAGAAAGAGTGGCCCTAGTACAAGCAAAAAAAATTAAATCAGATTAATTAAAAAGAACTGATAAAGCCAAGTTTGATTTAAAGTGTCAGGTGGAAACAGATGAGAAACCTTGAATCAAGGGGTTTGCATTTACTCTCAAAGTCAACTATGCAGGTCTCTACAAAATGATGACAAAGATTCGGGGCTGGCTAGGACATGCTCTAACACGGTGACTGTACAAACCTCAAAATACCAAGCATCCCCCTCTTTACCTAAATGAATGACCACTATTATTTTGCCATTTACAGCTTTATTCTTACATTAGTCTTCCCTAATAATAGATAAAATTCATTGAGATACCCAACCATAGAATTGCTCCTGCTTTCTGACAGCAGCTGGTCTACAATAGAATTTGTTTTTTTATACCCTCTCTCTAACTCTCCAACCAAGGCCTCAATCTTATCAAAGGTTCTTTCTAAAATCCTCTTAATTAGAAAATGACTTTTTGCTCATGGTATGTTTTTTTCCTCACTGCATTGCATAATAAAGCCAACTTGTTGAACCACAGGTATTTCTAGCAGTCTTCAGCTAAGCAGCATTGAAAATTACTAGCACAATCCATCTATACGAGCGGATAAACAACTTGTTTAGATGCATGGGAACAACACGTTCAGAATCAGAGATGGATAATATAAGGTAGTATCTAATGAAAAGGCTTGAAATAAAATTTCAGACTATCAGAAAAATAGAAATCCTTTGCAAGTTCATTAGTAGAATCAGTACAACTGAGTAAAGAATGAGAGAACTTGAAGGTAAGCCAATAGGAAGTATCCAGAACAGAAAGAAAATTAAACAAAAAGCAAAGTGTGGTAAAAAAAAAATTATCAAAGAGCTCTGGGACAATATCAAACATTTTTATATATATGTAGTTAGGCTTCAGCAACAAGAATAGAAATGGAATGGAGCAGAAGAAATATCTGAGGAGATAAAGGCCAAGACATTTCCAAAAATAGAGAAAGGCATCAAATCATAAGGCCACAGATTTCAATGATTCACAGGAAGGAAAAATAGAAAAACAGTTCAACCAACCACAAATTACTTTGGGATTCATCAGATGCAGTGCTTTAAAACAAAGATAATTATACAATCACAAAGGCAATCAGAGGAAAATAAATTTCATAAAGATAAGAAAAAACATTTTTATTGCAAAGTCTTGCCATCGATAATTATACAAGCCAGAAGATAATGGAAAGATGTATTTCAAATACTGGTATATAAAGATATTCCAGAATTTAATACCTACTGTAAATAACTTTCAAATATAAGAACAAAATAAAGACTTTTTAGGAAAAATAATACAAACAGAGAAAAATATAATATTTGCCAGCATATTTGTTCTTTAAAAATTATCCAGGCAAGGATATGATAATAGAAGGATAGTTGTGTCGAAATATAGACATAAATAATGCTACAAATATATACCTAAAACTTAATTTGTAAAATTATAATTACTTCAAAAATAATGGCCTAAAGCAGGCTGTTTGATGGATTGTTGAATATAAATCATCTATATAAGTGAAATTTATGACAAAAATAAAATGGGAAAGAAAAATGGAATATCTACTATTTTATAGTTCTAATTTTTAAAGTTATGCTGTATATTATTTTAGATAGACTACGATAAATTAAAAATGCGTATAGTAATAATTAGGGCAACCACTTAGAAAAAAATTTATCAACACAAGGTATTAAAGTAAGGATATCATGATAGTTACAAACAAATATTAAAAGGATAGTAAGAAAATGTTATAAAAGTCTTTTAAATAGCAAATTTGACAATTTAGATGAAATGTATATTTTATCCAAAATCTGAAGTAATGTGTAACATATTTAGTCCTATATCTCTTTAAAAATTGAATTTTTTCTTAAAAACATTCAAATGACAAAAAATCTGAAATTGCTTCCCAAATAAAAATATCTCACCTTTCCCTCAACTGGAATATGTACAGTGTACTGCAGGAAACCTCTTCTACCCAGCAGAAGAAGACATCTTGAGAGATATTACAGCAACAACACAGAAGAAGCCTGGTTTCCAGGATTACCTCAAGGAAAAGAGCCACTCACAAAATCTAGTCAGTTAAATTCTGCCCTGTTACATTCAAGGACAATACTTTCCCCATTATTGAGCCACCCTGTTTCTGAAGCCCTTTCCTATACTAAACAGCTTATATCTGACTAATACAGGGTCTTCCCCCAGCCCAATCAAATCACCTGATAAATCAATCTTTCCTGTGCAGTGTTTGTTCTTTCTGAAAATATGACTATACATGTATGTTTTAGAACATTTAACAGATTTCTCCAAAATTATACTGCCTTCTATAAGCAGCTGTAGTGAAGTCTGCCAGCAACATATTCCTCTCATCAATGTATTTCTTAACATTTTTTAATAAAAATGTTATATGTTTTCACTCTGTATAGTTTAATTTGTAGACAAAACTGTCATATGATTATGTGGTGACTAAGAATGTGAACTCTAATGTCAGACTGTCTGTGTTCAATTTTGGGCTGGTCCTTAAAATTGTTGCCTGACCATGAACTAGATATAAAATCTTTGTGCCCCAGTTTCATTACCTGTAGAATTCAGCCATTCAAATACATTTATTGAGGTAATCTTCTATGTGTTGGGGATAAAACTTTGAACATAATTGGCAAAAATATTGTGATCATATAGCTTTCAATGTGAAGGGAAAAAATGTAGAAACAAAAGGCATTACCAAAACATATAGAATGTCAGATGGGGATAACTACTATGGAAAATAAAGGCAGCATTGATGAATGATGGGGCAGGAGTGACTTTAAATAGTGTAGTAAGGTATGGTCTTAAGAGAAACAGAATAAGAAAAGTCCCATGTAGTTATCCGGTGAAAGGAATTTCAGGAAGAAGAAAAAATGGAAATATTCCAGGCAGCAACAGGACTAATGTGTATAGGGAAGTTTGAGTAAGTCAGTGTGTCTGCTACAATGTGAGAGTGACAGACACAATGATAAAGCATGAGTTCATAGAAATAAGAAGTAAGGGCACTATCACTTTGGACCTGTAGGCTCTCATAAAAATTTTGATCTTTTACTCTTAATGTAATAAGCAGTCTTGTCATTTTTGTGAAGAAAAGTGACATAATACAACTTATATTTTAACACTATCACTCTGGCCTCTGCACTGAGATTATACTGAAGAGGTGTTTCAGCTTGCCACAGGCCTGCTGATGCAAAGTACCAGAAATGGCTTGGCTTTTATAACAGGGATTGATGTAGGGTAAAAGCTTACTGTTGCAAGGTGTTAAATGTCCAAATCAGTGCACCATCAGTGGTATTTTCTCACAAAAGTCAGCTGCTATTGATCCTGTCTGCCAACTACATGGTGAGGTAATATGGCTACCAATCTCTGCCAAGGTCTTTGCCTTCCCCTCCATAATCTGCCATCTTGCACCACTCACCAATGTGCAACCAGGCATGGGACTTGTCTCTTTCAAGGTCTCCTCTATCAGTCACTTCTGCTCTGATTTCTTCCCAAGTTCATCTTTGAGCTATCAGGCATATAGCTCATATCTTCCTGGGCCTGGGCCTCAGCTCTGTCAACCTCTCAGGGGCTTCTCTCCTTGCAAGTCATCTGTGGGCAAAACTGGATCCTTTCTCTCACACTGAAAGATCAAATATGTTGTTTCCTTTTACTGTGTGTCTCTTTATATCAGACCCAGAAATAGGATGGAAACTCAACCTGAGTCAAGCCTCACTGACGTAGTCCAATCAAAAAGGGTCTCACACCCACGGGAATAGATAAATTTAAGAAAATAATCTTTTTGAGATTCATAAAAGAATTTCAAACTGTCACAAGGGCTATAAGGCAGAGAACAGGGTGACAATCTAGAAAGCTGAAAAGATGACTGAAAAGATGTTTCTATGGGCCAAGGTGGTAGCAGAGGAGATGTTGAGAAATAGTCACATTCCAAATATATTTTTTAGAGGCTATCAATATGATATCCTGATGGACTGTATAGGAGGTATGTAACAGAGCAAAAATGCCATTATGACTCTTAAGTCTTTGTCTGAACAATGAGGAACATGGTTTTAAATTACCTAAGATTAAATTTTAGATATTGCAAGTATCTACCTGAGTTATTTTGTGAAGATAAACTAAGTTAATTATATACCTAATGCCCTTGAATATTGTCTGGCTCACAGTAGGTGCTTAGTTAATACATACTATTTTCATCATCGTTATATATCATCAATCATTTGCAAAAAAAATTGTACATATTTGTTATGCCCTATTCTTTTAAAATCATTATTAGCCAAACTTTTTAATATATAGAATTTTGACATAACACCATGCACAAAAGCATTTGTCTAAAAAATACTTCAGACCACATCTTACATAAAACATGATAAACACTAACATAAATAGAGAAAATAGAGGGAAATATAAATAATCTATTGTGTTCAATTTGCCCAGTGGTTATGTTACATTTAATTAATAATATCATAAATACTTCCTAGAATACTGAATTCAAATTAGATTGAATTTAATTAAAACATAAGCAAATTCTGAAATTACCATTCTGTGAAAAATTAGAGAATCTGTTGACCATCGTTGCCATCACAATTCAACAGGGTACTTTTTCTAAATAATCAAAATGTACATAATAGAAAGTAAGGCCAGGAAGTTCATAAAAAAGACCAGAAAATATAAAGAGTCTAAAAATTAAGAAAGGAAACAATGCATATACGAGGTAAGAAAATAGTTTAAAATTATATTATAGAAAGAGGTAGGAAGATGATGTCGGTTTAGGAGGACATTTGCTGACTCACTCTCTGAGGACAGCTGATTGGGGACAAGGTCCTGCCCAGGAGTCTGTGCTGGAGGTGCGCAGAACAAGAACCTTAGGAACATCACTCTGGAGGGAGCTGGATGGCGCAGATTATTCAGGAAGGATTTGTGAGTTTTTTCCCTGCCTGTGTTGATAAACACAGATGGCTGAGCTCCACCCTCAGGGAAAAAGGCTGGTTTGAGCCATGACTCCTGCCAGCAACCCAGTGAGAGGGAGCATTCTCTGAGTGTGGGAGGATTCTGGTGGAGGGTCAAGAGGGCTTTCCTTTCTGTGGATTTTGCTGCCTGGAACCCCTTGCAGCTTTGGGGAAGAAAATAGCTTCCTTAAAGCAGGAACAGGCTGAGTGGAGTGGCGAATCTGCTGAGGAAGGTTGATTTACCCTTTCTCCCCAGGGATATGCCCCAACCCCCGCCAGCAACTTGGTGAGAGGGAGCATTCTCTGAGAGTGGGAGGGTTCTTACAGAAGGTGGAGAGGGGTTTCCTTTCTGTAGATTTGGCTGCCTGGACCTCCTCAT
>JAQZBX010095013.1:0-11960 GCA_029593785.1 Cabassous unicinctus | reverse complement strand
TGTCTGCTTATCTCCCCCTTGCTGTGAGGTCCTGCTGCATCAGCCCACCGCGCCACGCGGGCCGGCCTGTCCTCACAAGGAGGCCCCGGGAATCGAACCCGGGGCCTCCCATATGGTAAACGGGAGCTCTATCCATTGAGCCACACCCGCTTCCCCACATTGGCTTCTGATGCTGGAAAAACAGGCAATAAAACATGCATTTTTTGAGCTTTTGGTGCTGAGGCGGAAATCCCCTCCTGCCTGGTAAAAGGGAGAATTGAGGGATTCAGTCAAGTAGGTATTTCAAGAAGCGTACCCAAGGAGGCATTTGTCTTTTTTAGGAGGTTCTGGGAATTGAATCCAGACCTTGTACTTGGGAAGCAGGAGCTCAGCCACTGAGCTACATCTACTCCCCAATGAGAGTTGGGTTTTTTGTTTGTTTTATTGTTTTAGGAGGTACAGGGGATCAAACCCAGACCTCGTACTTGGGAAGCAGGAGCTCAGCCACTCGAGCTACATCTGCTCCCCTCAAGGAGGGCTTTGAAACTGCAGTTCTGTGAGCTTTCGTCTCAGAGCTTCCTAGTGGCCTCCCACCAGGAACAGCACCGTGACACCAAACTAGACCAACCTGGCAAGGTCAAAGGGTCCTGTGTCTCGGCTTTTCAACCTCCCACAGCATGGAGAGAGGGGAAAACTCCAAACCCTCTCCTCCTCCTCCTGCGCTAATGGAGAATCCCTCAGAAGGGCTGCTCTCTCCAGCTTTGTGCCCCGTGGCATAAAGCAGACTCTCAGGAGCCGTGGGTCTCCAGGCCAAGTTTGACTCTGTGTGCTGCCAGTAACACTGTGAGTCGAGGGACGGATTACTCATCTTCTCTGTGAGCCAACTTCCTTATCCTTAACCGAGAATTATAATAGTTACTCCCTGTGGCCATGGTGACCATTAAATGACCCAACCCAGGAACAGCACTTAGAACCAGTTGTGGCACATAATCACTCTTAATCACTGTTCGTTGGTGTCCTTAAGTATAGGATGTTTGGCTGGGTTTATTCTTTCCCATTGCCTCTTTGTCCATATTCCCAAGATTCCCTTCTTTCCAAGAAGGATCCAGTGATATAGGAGAACTGAGAGAGAGCGAGCGAGTGAGCTGTTCCCTAGAAGCTGGTGGAAGAAGATGTCACAACCGAGATAAGGGCTGCTGAAAGGCCAAAGGAGCCAGGCTAGGCAGCTATTCTCCTCTTCCAGGACTGGCACCCATGGTGACCCAGATTTCAGAAGACGCGGAGTCCTTTGCTGACTCCTCCTCATCTCTCCAACTCTAGAGGCTGGTGCCCACAGCTCAGTGCTTCGGCCTCTTCTCTTGTGAGTCTCTAATTACTCCCTGGGATATCCAATCCACCCATAAACAGACCAGTCCCAAATTTATACCTCCAGCCTAGACCTTTCCCCTAATCTCCACACATCTATTTCTCTAGCTGCCTCCTTGCCATGTCCACTTGAGTAGGCTCTTAAACTTAACACTCCCCAAAATAGGTCCTGATGACCACTTATCCCCTACAACTCCACCCCCGGGAAAGAAAAAGCAAAAAGCACTTCAGGTTCAAAATCCTGAAGCTATCCTTGATTCTTTTCCTTCTCTCACATACTAGATTCAATCCATCAGCAAAACTAGAATGCAAACTGTGGTGGCGGCCTCTGAGATGTGCCCCCGCGATCCCACCCCCACCCAGGATTCACGTTTTTGTATGGTCCTCTCCCACACTGCACCCGGGCACACGTGATGGGGTCTGTCACCTTCAAGATTAGGTTATAAAAGTCCCTGTGGCCTGTTTTTCTCTCTTTGACCACTTGCTCTGGGGCAAACCAGAGCCATGACTTGAGGACACTCAGGCGCCCTGTGGAGAGGCCCATGTGGCCAGGAACTCGGGCCTCCAGCCAGCAGCCTGTGGGTGTGCCTTACTTGGAAGGGAAACGTCCAGCCTCGGCCAAGGCTTCAGATGATACACACCAGCCACCACCTCGACTGTAACATCGTGAGAGACCCTGAGCCAGAGCTACCCGTCTCAGGCGCTCCTGGATTCCTGACCCTAATAAATGTGGATTGTTTGAAGCCAGTACACTTTGGAGTGATTTCTCATATAGCAATATATAACTAATACACAAACGCTTCTTACCAACTCCACTTCTGGTCCAAGCAACCACCAGCTGTCTCCCAGATTATTGAAATTGCCTCCTAACTGTCTCACTCTTCCTGTCTTTGCCCTCCCCATAGTTTATTCTCAGCATAGCAGCCAGAATCAGGCTTTCAAAGCATACCTCAAGGTCACATGACTTCTCTGTTTCAAACCCTCCAAGGCTTCCTGGCTCACGTAGGGTAAAATCCCTGGTCTTACGGTAATCCTTAACCCCTCTTGCCTACTCTGCCCCAGCCACACTAGCCTCTCTGCTGTTTCTTGGCCAAACCAAGCATGCTCCTCCTGTCTCAGGGCCTTTGCACTTGCTATTCCCTCTGTTACTATGCCCATGGTTTCTCCTCCATTCCGAATTCCACTGGAACCACCTTATTAGAGAGTGCTTTCCTGGCTGCTGCGTAGAAAGTAACCTCCTCCCTTGTCCTGGAATACCATATCTCCCATAACGCTTATTGCCATATGATATGCCGTATAGTTACTTGTTTGTTTATTGTCCGTCTCCATCACTAGAATGTAAGCCGCATTGTGGCAGGAACTTTGTTTACTGATGGGTGCTTAGCGCCCACCTGGGACAGTACGTGGTATTTAGCTCAATAAACATGTTTCTGTGGAGTTTTTCTTTTTGGAGTAATGAAATTGCTCTAAATTTTTTGTGGTGATGAATGCAAAACTCTGTGATTTTACTAAAAGCCATTCGTTGTACACTTTGAATAGATTGTATGGGATGTGAATATATCTCAGTAAAAATGCTTTAGAAATATATTTCATCGGAATGATTTGAGGGGACTCTTAGGGAATGGGAGACAAACGCGGCCTTCTAAGTCACAGCTAAAGCTGTTCCGGGGTGAGATTTACCCCACAATTAAAGCCGCAAGCTCAGGGACCATGTCTTACTAATCATTCCACCTCCAGAATCAGGTATACGGTAGGCACTTTGGATATACTTGTTAAGATAAATGAAGGAAGAAGTTATATTTTTGATAAAGTAATATTGTTTAAAATAAATAAAATCACTCTGCCCAAACTATATTTTCAAGACTTTAGATTCATGTAAGAGCAGAAGGAGTAAATTTTAGCACTGTTGTTCTACTCTGGGTGGTTATAAGTTGCATCAAAAGAATAAGTCATAAAAATCCAAACTTTCCATATAGAGAATTTCCTGTAGTCTTGTAAGCAGGCTATATCTTTATTAAATTAGCAACTGATGATAACATTAATTTCCTTCTGCTGTAACAAATTACCACAAACTTAGTAGCTTAACAAGAAAAATTTATTTTCTTACTGTTCTGGAAGTCAGAAGTCTCACTGGGCTAAAATCAAGGTGTTGGCAGGGCTGAGTTCCAACTGGATGCTTTAGGGGAGAATCCATTTCCTGGCCTTTCCAGCTGCTACACCAGGGATTCTTCACTTTTTTGTTCCATGGACCCCTTTGCCAGTCAGGTGAAAACCACAGACCCCTTACTAAGTCCACACTATACTGTGCATTATTTAATAAATATATCACACCCACACAAGAAGAATGCTCTTATGAATTTCAATTCAAGCTCACGGGCCACTGGCCAAGAACCCCTGCTCTAGAGGCTGCCTGCATCTCTTGGCTCTTGGCCCCTTCCTCCAGCCTCAAAGCCAGCAAAGGCCGGTCAGGTCTTTCCCACACTGCATCACTCGATGCTGCTTCAGTTGTCTCATCTCTTCTCCAACTCTTTTCCCTCACAAGGAGCCTTGTGATTCCATTACTCCCACCAGGATAATCTAGGATAATCTCCCCACCTCAAAAACCTTTTACTTAGTCACATCTGCAGAGACCCTTTTGCCATGTAAGGTAGCATAGGCGCAGGTTCACGAGCCCAGAATGGGGACATCTTTGGTGGGGTTTGGGCGGGGAAAGGAGGCACATTTTGGCCTCCTACGCTGATATATGTTACATCAGCCTGAATTGTAAAGTCAAAAATATTGCATATTTTTCCATATTTCCATTTTTAAAAGACCAAAGTGCAATATGTTTATTATTTTAAAACTCATGCATACATTACAAAGTATAGATAAAGGTTAGCATGGTGTTTGAGAGTGTTCACTCTGATTCAGACTAACTCAGTTCAAATCCTGGCTGCAAGATTCACTACAGATGTGACCTTGATCACATTATTTATTCTGTGTCTCTGTTTCCTCAACTGTGATAATGGAAATAATAATAGCATCTATCTCATAGGAGACTTAGGAAATGCTTAGAATTGTGCCTGGCACATAATAAGTACTGAGTAAATTGTAGCTATTCTTAAAATTTTTAAAATGAAAATTCTTTCCCTCTCCCTCCCAGCTCCATTCCCCAGAGGTAACTACTATACAGATTGCTTTAGTTTCCTGGGCTGCTCAAGCAGATACCAAAGCTATGGGTATGGCTGAAACAATGAGGATTTATTGGCTCATGGTTTTGAGGCTAGGAGAAGTCCAAATCAAGGAATCATCAAGGTGATGCTTTCTTCCTGCAGACTGGTATTCGGGGCCTGGTTGCCAGTGATCCCTGGTCCTGGGCTCCTCTGTCACACAGCAATGAACACGGCGGCCTCTCCTGGCCTCTCCCTTCTCTTCCAAGTTCTGTTGATGTTCAACTTCTGGCTGCTCCCTCTGTTGCTTTCTATCTGTCTGAATTTCACTATGCTTATAAAGGACTACAGTAAGAGGATTAAGACCATTCTGATTGAGTTTGGCTACACCGAAAATAACATAACTTCATTAAAAGGACCTACTTACAATGGGCTCACATCTCCAGGAATAGATTGAGTGTATGTGTGCTATTTTTTTTTTTAAGGTACCTGGGATTGAACCCAGGACCTCATATGTGTGAGGCAGGCAGTCAACAACTGAGCTACACCCACTCCTAGATTAAGTTTAAGAGCATGTTTTTCTAGGGTACATAGCTCCAAACCACCACACAGTCTCATTGACATTTTAGACATTTTCGACGCAGATATAAACATTTATACTATTTTGGATTGTGTTTGTGTGTTTACAAAAATGGGATCAAATTTTATCTTTAATTCTTTAACTCATTTTTGCATTTAATAGGGCATGGAAACCTGGGGCCTGCCTTTATGGAATATGAATGTGTTCATGTGGTCATGGGGTATTATCTCAGTGGGAGAAGACACACACAATAACCAATAAAATATTAAATTCCCATCCTGGGGAGTTTTGCTAAATTCTCTAATAGAGTGGCAAGAATCTCTAGAGTACATGGGTAGTGCCTTGCAAAAGAGCACAGACCAATATGCCAAGCCCTTGATATTAATACTTGTACTTATGAACATTATTCTTGTAAAATTTAACTTAGCCTACTAATATATATTGCCTAAGATTTACCTCCTGAAAGCCTCCTAGTTATTCAAATGTGGCCTCTCTCTAAGCCAAACTCAGCATATAATCTCACTGCCTTCCCCCAGGCATGGGACATGACACCCAGGGATGGGCCTCCCTGGCACCGAGGAATTATTACCAAGAACCAACTAGTGATGCATTTGAAAAAAGACCTTGACCAAAAGGGGGAAATACTAAATACAAATGACTTTTTATGGCTAAGAGATTTCAAAGTGAGTCAGGAGGTCATTCCAGAGGTTACACTTATGCACATCTCAGGAGGATCTCACTGACTGCCACAGTAAACAATGCCTCGAGCAGGAGTGCTCCTGAGAGTTCTAGAGACATCTGGACATTATAGGCAGGGCAGCCAGCCCCAGGAAATTGACACCCCATCAGTGGGCCTTACCTTGGAATATATGTTAACCTATCTCCCCAATGTAACAGAGCTACTCATTTATAATTTTCCTACACATGGTTTTTCTGCCCCTTTTATATGAACCTATAATTAGCATGATACACATTAAATATTTGTCCCAGAGACTTAAATCTTTGGTCTGTTCATATGCTGGGTGAGCCCTGAATCTCAGCAGAGTTGCAGCCAACACCTACTTTCCAGTTCATCGGACTCAACCAGGACAACTAACAAAGTGATGATGATGGATAACGCCCATCCCAAAAAACAGAGCATATCTACAACTGCAAGCAAGGCAGTTCCTTCCATCTGCCCCATGGGATCTAAGCCCCCTCTCAATCAGAAGCAGAGTTAGCATCACCATCCCCAAATCCTCAAGATTGAGGAATGAACAGACATAACGGGAATGCAACTTTGGACCAAAGTAGACTTATTATTGTTCTAGTAGTAGAAGAACTTATAACACTGATATAGAGACAGTGGTCACCAGGGGTTCTGAGGGAGAGGGATAATAGGTGTAACATGGGGCATTTTGGGACATTGGAATTGTTCTGCATGATATTGCAATGACGGATACAAGCCACTATATATTTTGTCAAAACCTATAAAATTGTGCCGTGCAAAATGTAAACCATAATGTAAACTATAGACTATGGTGAGTAGCAGTGTTTCAATATTTGTTCAATGGTAACAAATGTATCACACTAATGAAATATGTTGTTAATAGGGGAAAATGTGAGAGGGGGAGGAGGTGGGGTATATATTGGGAATCCCTTATAATTTCAATGTAACTTTTATATAATCTAAAACTTCTTTTAAAATAAAGGAAAAAATAGGTCATGGACAATTTTCTATATTAGTATACATAAAGAACTACCCTATTCTTCTCAAAATCTATATGATATTCCATTGTATGAATATAAAATCCTCAACTGATGGATATTTTCAGGTTCTTTTTGCTTTTTTGCTATTCTTCCAAAACTTTTAGGTACCTTCTGGGACATATTTATCATTGCACGCTTACATGAGACTATCATTAGCATAGATCCCTAGATGTGGAATTGTTGGGTCCAAAGGTATGTACATCATAAATTTTGGTAGATAAGAGTATTTTTTTGAGGGGTGAATTCTTGAAAACCTTGAATAATTCAAGGTTAACCTGACAAAGGATGGTGAGTATTTCTGTTACCAACCTGAGTGCCCCTGCCATGGCATGTAGCAAAAGTACCATTTACAACTCATTTGACCTTTAAGATTATGCCAACTTTATAATTATGCTGTTCTTGACAAATTTTAAATTGGGGTGATTTACATTATTTCTTCTTGTGTACAGAAGATGAGACTTTTTTTTTTTTTAGGAGATACTGGGGATTGAACCCAGGACTTTGTACATGGGAAGCAGGTACTCAACCACTTGAGCCACATATGCTCCCCTCATTTATATTTTGATGTCACAGTATTTCAATTTTGAGAAGTTCAAATCGTACATAAAATGTCAGTCACATAGGGAAGCGGCTGTGGCTCAATTGGTTGGGCTCCCGTTTACCATATGGGAGGCCCCGGGTTTGATTCCTGGTGCCTCCTGTTGAAAGCAAGATGGCCCGCACAGCGCGGTGAGCTGGCGCAGCAGGATGACCCAAGAAAAGGAGACAAGCAGACATAGAAAAACGCAAAAAAAAAAAAAAAAAGTCAGTCACTGCTATATTCACAAATTTCCCTCCAACAAAACCTGCCGTATTAATTATATTCCATCCAACAGGATATTGGAGTTTTCTTATACCTTTGCCATCACTAATTAGATATGCTACTCTTTTTAATCTTTTCCTATCAGATGATGAAAATAGTACGGTGTTTAATTAGCATTTTCCTGATGACTAGTGAGTTCAGCATCCAGTCATATGCTTAATTGCCATTTGCATTCTTTCTATAATTTGCCTATTTGTATCCTTTGTCCATTTGTCTATGAAGTTTGAATTTTTTTTCTAAGACCTTTAAAATTCTGAGGAAATATTTAATGGTTATTTATCCAGTTAAATAATATAGGAATAACCAGAAAACTAACCATTTGGAAATTTAAAAAAAAAGAACAATTTAAGGCAAAACTGTTCCTACATAAACTCAATTGAAAGTGCTAATTCATGGGTTGAGGTTACATCTAACTTAAAACAAGGTCTTTTCCAAATACTTCAGTTGGTTGTTTAGCATTTGTAATGGGTTATAAGTGGTGTTTAAGTGCTTGGGCCAATCCTAAAAGGCCTCTATGACAAAACCAAATGATTTCAACAACCATATTTTCTGAAGCAAATGACTAAAGTTTCTTTTTTTCGCTCCTGCTATTTCTGCATGTAAAAATCTCTGTGGGAGGTACAGTTTAGATGTCAAAGTATTGAAAAATCCTTGCCATGTAGATGACGTATGGGGAAAATGGGACTGAATGTTTGAAATAGGGACCATAGTGGAGAATTCATCATGCTGACAATGCTGAAAGTTTGGCCTGTGTTCTAGATCCTAGAAACACTGGTACACCATGAAGCAGAAAGTGGGAAAAACTGGTCCTTGACTTTTTCCCAAAGTTGAGGCAACCCCCTGCCATGGCTCCATAATCCATCTTCTCTAGGTCATTTCTTCAGGCCTGTATCCCTACCTTGAACGTGGGACACCACTCTCTGATCGCCACCCACCACCTCGTAGTCCACGCCTTTCCCCCTTGTTGCCCTTGTCTTCAACCTGGCTCTCTACAGAGTTTCTGGGGACCTGGGGGTGGGTTCTGCAGGTGGAGGGCGAGGTAAGAGGACTTGGAGGTAGCACAGGTACCAGGCTCTGAGCTGCAGAGCAGGGAAGAGAGGTCTGAATAAGATGTTTGCACTTTATCGTTTTTTATTAACTGGTTTTTAAATTTAAGAAATGAATAAATACCCATAGTTAGACAAAAGTTAAATCCGTTTTAAAAAGTTTTAGCATGTAAGTCTCCCTCTCACCCCAGGTTCCAATTCCAGCCACAACCACTGTTACCAGTGCCTTATATATCCTCCTGAGACGGTCAATGCGTGTATACAAGGACGTCATATACACACAAAAAGAAACGTCTTATACCTCTGTAAAAACTCAAAATATTTTAAACCAATAGAGAAGAACAGAAAATATTACAGATACCCGATACTGCTAACAGAAGATGTTAACATTTGTACTGTTTACTTCATTTTATCCAAATTAGCCACTCTGTTGGCACAGGTGATCATAATGGCCTCTACCTGCTTTTGATGTCTGTAGGATCTCTAATGCTAATGCTGTCCTCGTCCTCATTGCTTCGTAATGTAATTTACATTTTCTCCCTTTTTTCTTTGACCAGTCTTGCTAGAGCAGGGATTCTTCACCAGGACCCCTTGGGGGTCCGTGGAAATTTTCAGGGGATCCGTGAGCTTGAATTGAAAAAAATCAACTTATCTTTATTCCCTCTAACCTCCGATATTGAGTGTCATAAAACTGTCTTCTGCTACATTCTGAGAAGGGGTCTGTGGTTTTCACCTGACTGGCAAAGGGGTCCGTGAAACAAAAAAAGATTAAGAATCCCTGTGATAGAGGTTTGGTAGTTTTATTAATTTTTTACAACATTTAGCTTTGTTGATTTTCTCGATTTTTAATGTTTCTTTTCATTGATTTCTGTTCTTACCTTTATTCTTTCTTTCCTTTGGTTTCCTGATACAACTTTCCTTAGGTTTTCCTTGTTGTTCTTTTCCTGGCTTCTTGAGATGAAAGTTTAAAATCATTGATTTTCAGGCTTTCTTTATCTTTCTTTTCTTCCTACATTTTCTCTAAGCACTGCTTCGGCTGCATTAGGTAAGTTTTGATAAGTTATATCTTTTATTCTCATTCAGTTTAAAATATTTTCTAATTTCCATGTTGATTTCTTCTTTGACCCATAAATAATTTAGAAACAGATTGTTTAATTTCCAGGTAGTTAGGGATTTTTTAGCTTCTGTTTTTTTCTTGATTTCTAGCTTAATTACCTATGGTCAGAGAATCTACTCTGCATGGTTTTAATTTTTTGAATGGTTTTCATTTGTATGTCATTCTCTGGGCTATATGAATTTTCTCTTTATCATCCAAGTTTTAGTACACGTGCTGCTGAAGTGAGCACCACATTTACTTAATAACTTTTAAAAACAAGAAAATGTTATAGATATATAGTTAAATTTCTACCCCTTCATCTGTCTATTTCCCCTCCATTCTTTTCCATGACCCTGAAGTTGGTGAATAACATTTCCAGGCATATTTTGTTATATATAATTACAAATCCAAACTATACTATTTTTGAATGTTTAAAAATTTTAAATAGATGGTATCATATTGTATTTAATCTTTTGCAATTTTGCTTTCTCTTGTTTAACATTGTTTTTGAGATGTATCCATGTCGATATATGTGGATCTAGTTTATTCATTTCAGTGTCTTGTATTACAGCATTCTATTGCATGATAAACCATAATTAATTCAATCATTTCCCTACTGAAGGTAGTTGGCTGTTTTCCTTTTTTGCTGTTATTGCAACATTATACCTTCTTCAAACCATATGTGAGAGTTTCTCTAGTTGGACATGTAGAAGTGGATTTGTTGACCTGTGGGATATGTGCAGCTTCAGCTTTACTAGGTGTTGACAGTCTGCTTTCCAAATGAGATATATCAATTTTTACTCCCGTCAATATTTTTTGAGAGATTCAGTTTTTCCACATTCTCACCAATATTTAGTACAATCAGATACAATAATTTTCCCAAACTGTGTGTAAATTCTCTGATTTTTAATGAGATTTAATATCTTTTCTTATATTTATTGACCATCTGGGTTTTCCCTTCTAAGAATGGCTAATTCATCTTCTTTGCCTATTTTTTCTATTTGATTATTTGCCTTTTAAAAATTGATTTGTGGAATTTTTTATATACAGATTTAAAATTTAATCCTTTGGGTTTGTTATATGTGCTACAGATGTTTTACCAAGTCTTGGCTTAACTTTTCACTTTCTCCATCCAGAAGAATTTTGCAGTTTTAATGTAGCCACATTTGTCAGTCTTTTAATTTGTGGCTTGTACTTTTGTGCTTTGTTTAAGAACTCTTTCCCTATCCTGATTTCTTAAGGATATACTCCTATGTTTAATTCTAATTGTTATGTGGTTTGTTTTCACAATTGGATATGTAACTTGTCTCAAATTTATTTGGAGGCATGTTGAGATAAAAGGTTATAATTTTTTTTTTCTATACAGTTGGTCAATGTTCCCAGCATCCTTTCTATGATAGTTTAGCTTTTCCACACTGTTTTGTAATCCCATCTTTTACATATTCCAGGTTCTAGCGCATACCTAAATCATTCTCAGGGCCATTTTGTTCCATTGCTCTGTTTGTCTGTCCCACACCAACACTGCACTGCCTTGACTAGAACCTTTATGGTAAGTTTTCTTACCTGTTAAGTTGGATTAATTCCTCTTCTCCTCCTATTCTTCATGAAGGCTATTGTTGATTTTTCACTCTGCATGTGAGTTCTAGGATCAGCTGGTAAATTTCTGTTAAAAAAAAACACACAAAAACTATTGAGATTTTCTTTGAGATTGGCTTGAATTTCTAGATTTTTGGGCAGGGGAGTAATTGTCATACTTTGATATTGAGTTTTCCCAACATGAGTATGGTGTATTTCTCCAATTATCTGGGTCTTCTTTTATGTATTTCGATAACATTTAATGTTTTAAAAGTCTTATGTATCCTTCATTAAAATTACACCCAGTCACCTTATAATTTTTTGCTATGAATGGATCTTTTGAAAAAATAATTTTAATTCAATTTAATTTTTCAGAATGTAAAACATCCATATGTTTCCGAAGTGGAAATTGTAAAACAATGTGCTTTCAGAGGCTTACTCCCAGCCCTGTCTGCTCTGCTCTCTCCTTCCCTTGCCTTATAGGTAACCACTTTTATTCAGTTTTTATTTATCCTTCCAGTGTTTCTTTCTACAGATATAAACAAATTTTTATAAATAG
>JAQZBX010095012.1:0-11969 GCA_029593785.1 Cabassous unicinctus | reverse complement strand
AAAAAAAAAAAGAGAAAAAGATATTTCAAAAAAGAGCTGAAGTTGCTATATTATCAAACAAAACAGACTTTAAATCAAAAAAGTTTACAAGAGACAAAAAGAAAAGGATGTTCTACATTGATAAAAAGTTCAATCCAGCAAGAAGATCTAACAATTATCAACAGATGTACACCTGTTACAGTTTGCCAAAACACTGCCAATGCAAAATACCAGAAATGGGTTGGCTTTTATAAAGGGGATTTATTTGGGGTAAAAGCTTACAGTTCCGAGGCCGTGAAATACCCAAATCCAGGCACCATCAGAGGTGCTTTCTCACCAAAGTCAGATACTGTATCCTGCTGTCCGGGCCTGGCAAATCAAGGTGGTGGCCAGTCTCGGCCGAGGCCTCTGCCTTCCCCTCCAGGCTACCGTCTCAGAGCTCAGCTCTCGGAGCCCAGCTGAGGGCGACCAGGCACAGGGCTCGTCTCTTTCCAGGCCTCCTCCGTCAGTCTCGGCTGCTCCGCTTTCTTCCTGAGTTGAGCTGCGAGCGCTCAGGCATATGGCTCATCTCTCCCTGGGCTTCTGTCCTTGCAGCTCAGCTGGGGGTGAAACTGGAGTCCTTTTTTTCACACGACAGGATCAAATACGGTGGCTCCGTTTTTCTGTGTCTCCGTTTTTATCAGACCCAGCAAGAAGTTAGAGACTCAACCTGAGTCACGCCTCGCTGAGGTAGTCTACTCAAAAGGGCCCCACACCCACAGAAGGGGATTAGTTTCTTTTTGGGATTCATAAAAGAACTTCCCACTGTCACAGCACCCAACAACACAGCCTCAGTATATGAAGAAAAAACTGACAAAATTGGAGAAAAAACTAGATGGCATTGACAGTAGACTTCATTATTCCACTTCCAATAACAGAGCATCTGCACCGAAGATCAATAAGGAAACAGAGACCTTGAACAACACTTACCCCAATTAAACACAGCAAACATCACAAGGAAAATTAGAGCATTCCTTGAAACACATGAAAATGAAAACACAATATAACAAAACTCAGGGCACATTGAAAGCAATGTAAAGATGGAAATTTACAGCTGTGAAAGGCTACACTAAAAAAAAAGCAGAAAGATCTCAAATCGATAACCTAACTGAATACCTTCAGGAACTAGAAGAACAAACTAATCCCAAAACTAGCAGAAGAAAGGAAAAAAGAGTGGCGCAGCAGTAAATGCAACCACGAACAGAAAAACAGCAGAGGAAAATCAACGAAACCGAAAGGTGGTTCTTCAAAAAGACAAATAAAATGACAAACTTTAGTTGGATTGACCAAAAAAGACTGAAATAACTAAGTCATAAATTAAGGTGGGGGCGTTACTACCAATTTTACAGAAACAATAAAGATTTTAAGAAGACTTCTATGAACAAATCACACACAAACAAGCTGGACAGTCTAGGTGAAAACAACAAATTCCCAGGAACTCACCAGCTACCTGACATACTCAAGAAAAAACAGAAAAGTTGACCAGGCCTATTCACAAGTAATCAGCAGTCAAAACCCTCCCAAAGCAAGCGCGATGGCCCCACAGGTGGCCGCCAGCAACCGCTAAGAGAAGGGGGCCGGCCAGGACTGCGGGGAGGAGGCCTGCCGCCAGGGTGGACACGGGGTCCGCGGCAGCTCCGCCCGAGGTGGCGCCCGGCGCCCCGCACGGGCAGGCGGGGTGGCCGGCACACAGAGCCGGTTTCAGGAGGGGCTTGGTGTGGGGTCTCCCCGGCGGGGACCGCCAGGCTCCTGCACACTGCGCGCCAGGCCCCGCCGCCCGCCACGTGGCGGCCCCCGACTCACCATCCGCACTCGCCTGAGCCGCTCCTCCAGCTTCTCCTCGGCCTCCCGCGTGCGCTGCACGGCCTCCAGGCGGTGGATGAGCTCCGCGGCGAACTTCTGCGGCTCCACGCGGATCTCCTTCGGCAAGCGGTAAGTGCGCTGGGGAGACACGGCCGATTAGCTGGGCCCCGCACCGGCGTCCTGGTGACAGGACACGTGGCGCCTGGACTGCACGTCGACGGGAGCGGTTATGTCCCCTTTAGGCGCACTGCCCTCCCGCGGGAACGCGGTCCACCGCCGGCTCCTTTCCTCCCTCCCGAGCCCAGAGAACCGGGGACGCCGAGGCGGGGCCCACGGCAGGAGCTCAGCCTCCAGCAGACCAGGCTGAGGAGGGCTCTCGGGGGCGGGGGGCTTGGGCCAGGGGAGCAGGCCTGCGGCCAGGACGGACACGGGGTCCGAGGCAGCGCCCCGCGAGGTCGCCGAGGGCGGGCAGGCGCCTGGCTCACGCGCCCCTTTAGGAGACCCTTCCTGCGGAGGCACGTCCACGAGTCTGGACGTGGGGAACCGGCACCCAGGAAAACCTGGAGAAAGGCGACCTTCCAGGCCCTTCGTTTTTGAAAGAACGCAACGCTGAAGGGCGTTTTACGGCAACATGCTTTTTTGAGGGGTAGCTGTATTTTAAAATGATTTCAAGCCTCCGCAGACATGACGTCCGTTTGCTCCTTCCTACACCAGCGTGTGAAATGAACGCGGCATCCTCTCCTCCGACAGGCATCAAAATCAAGCAACAGGGGAGCAGACGTGGCTCAGTGGTTGAGCGCCTGCTTCCCATGTACGAGGTCCCGGGTTCAATCCCCGGTGCCTCCTAAAAAAATTTAAAAAGAAAAAAATGCCTTAAAAAGAATCAACAAACGTCGACACTGCACCGTTAGCTGACCCGCGGTCTTAGCGTTTCGCAGCCTGTCTCGCGTCCTTCGCGGACACTGTCACTGAGGACGGGGGCCCTCTGCGTGGGGAGCGCCCAGGACGGAGGGCTGTGGAGCTCCCCCGCCTTTGCCCAGAAAGCCTCCCCGACACAACGGGGAGGGAGAGGAGACACCGCAGTGAGCTTTGCTCGCGAGGCACTGGGAGAAGGGGCGGCAGTGGGAGCGGGGCCTGGACGGCCTCCCGGGGCCGCGGCAGGCACAGGACTGCAGGTCAGGCCGGGGGGCACCGCGCAGAGCTGTGCACGAGGGGCCGTGGGACCGCAGCAGCTGGACTGGCATGCGCTCGCACAAGGCACCCACGGCCCAGGGCCGGATGGAGACCCCTAACGAGACCCACCCCCCGGAAAGCACGGCCGATGCCCCGAGGGTGGGAACAGGGCTGAGCTGGGGGCCTTGACGTCAAATACTGAAAACCCTAGAAGTAGGAAAAGGACCAGAAAGGGAGTGAGGGAGGCGAGAGAGAGGGAAGGAAATGAGAGAGCAACCTCACGGCTGGGGGGCGCGTAGAGAACCGAGAGTCTGTGATGAGGAGACGCAGCTCAGTGGGATGAGAAAGCGTGTTAAAAAATAATGGAAAAGAGAGCACAATTTCATCCCCGCTTCTTCCGTCCACCTGTGCCGAGCGCAGGTACCGGCGCCCTCGTGGCACCCGCGAGGTGACATGCGACGCCTGGGCGGCCACGAGCCCCCAGAGTACCAAAGTGCACGCAACGGCCATGCAGATGCCAAATGCAGGAAATAATTCCAAATAAACAAAAAAGCAGAAAAGACCAAAGCCCTGGTGAGTCCCGGAGCAGAAAACCAGACGTGGGAGGATGTTCCGCGGGTTTGGCAAATACAGCAAGCGAATACAAAGGAGCAGCGCAGGTGGGGGGCAAGGGGGGCAGGAAGCAGGGCGTCGGGAGGGCAGGGGAGGCTGCCCTGCCCCACGGCCCCCTTGGCCCCCCAGGAGCTCGGCAGCAGGACTGGCACCCCACCTCCTCGGAATGTGCCACAACAGGGAAGGCGCCCCACCCATGCCATCCCTCAGCCTCGCCCCGAGAAGACCCTGCGAGTCCCAGGGCTGGGGGCTATGGAGCGAAAGGGCACTTCCTGGCCAGGGGCCCCCACCTCCTGGCCTGTGGGGGCTGCGGCCCCCACTCGAGAGCACGGAGAGGCCTTGCTGGTTTGTATCCTGCGAGTCCCATTTACATTCACGGAAGAGGAATGGGTTCCGGGGACTGACCGACTCCAGGAATCAGGCGTGTAACTCTGCTTGGAGGCGCAGCTCTGTCCACCTCCTCCCTGAGGGTCCGGCTGGCGGGGGCGCTGGGGTGGGCCCCAGCCTGGGCTGCAGCTCAGCCCCCACCCTCCTCCTCTACGGTGCAGCCTGAGGTCAGGAGGGGCCCCTCCCTGGTGCAGCAGGCAAGGCGTGGGCATGGGGACGGGGTTGGCTTGGCCCCCCACTCCTGGAGGGCGCCTCGCGCTGCCGTGGCTCCAGCCCATAGACCGGGAACCGGGTGGCAGCCGCATGCGTGGGGTCCTCCTCGGCTCCGGGCAGCCCGCCTGCCCATGCAGGGACCCGGGAAGAACGGCCGTTCCTGGGCCAGGGGCAGCGCCGCCCGCCAGGCCGGGCTACCCCGATTCCGCCAGCTTCCGGCTTCACAGGGGACTCGCCTGGACCGGAGCCCACACCACCAGGCCCTGAAGCCTGTTGGCGCCCCCACCAAAGCCTGCTGCCGTGCGCTGGAGCAAGACGGCCGCCGCCTCTGCGAGGGTCCAGCCTCCCTCCTCCTCCTGAGGCTCCGATGGCAGCTGAAGGCTGGCGTAGGGCTCGTCTCGCCCCTGGGGCTCGTCTCTTTCCGGCGTTCTCTGGTCTCTTCAGCTGCAAACTACCAGGCGAACGGCTCCGCTCTCTCCCTGGGGCTCCAGCGCCAAAACTCAGCTGTGTGTTCTCCATGTATTTACTGCCCTGTCTGTGACTGAGCATCCGGTTCATGCAGCCCACAAAGGGCGGCGGGGACCACCGAGTCGCCCCAACGACGCAGTCAAACGAAAGCCCTCACCTGGATTCAGTAAAGCAAAAGCGAAACCTGCGGGTCCACAGGCGCAGCCCCGCATCTACTTTGGACGTCACCACCGCCAAGCTGCCCACCGCCCCGGGGGCCGGCCACCGGGATGCGCTGCGGAGCCCGCGCAGGGGCAGACGTTCTGGGGACCGTCCGTCAGCCGTCGGCCCCCAGGGCCCGTCCCCAGAACACACACAGCCCCGGCGGCCACGCCGCGCAGTCAAGTCTCAAGCGTGGCTGAGGTCCGTGCGGCGACGGCGACGGCTTCCGCGCTTCCTCGGGGCCAGCCCGCCGGGGCGCCAGACAGAGCAGGGCAGGGGGCCCCGCCCGCCCCGGGCGGCAGGAGGAAAAGCCAGTGCTCTCTAGCGTTTCTCTAGGGCTCTGCCTAACTTAGCAGTTAAACTAAACAATTATATATTTTGAAACACTCTCAAACTTTCAGAAAACTTGCGCCTTATCTTCTCGTTTGCTTCCGCGTCTCGAGAGAGCTGCTGGCCTGCGCCGTCAGCTTCGCCCTGGCCAAGGGGCAGCGCCCCTCGCCAGGCCCCTCAGCCCACGCCCCGGCCTCGCGACAGTCTCTTCTCCTGCCCCAAGGCCCTGGCCTCCCGAGGAGGCGTTTCTGGCCATGTGACCACCTGCTCACACCTGCGATCCTTCGCCTATCTCACTCCTGCGGACACGCGGGCTCCCGCAGGCTGGCAGTGGCCCCCACGCTGCCCGCCCCCGTGTGCCCCCAACATGCCTGCAGCACAAGGACGGATGCCCGGGCGCCTTCTGCCTTCCCTTCTCCCCTTCTCCGAGGACCCCGCCTCCGGCCCAGGCCCTGCTCACCGGAGCCCACGGAGGCGGAGCCTGGAGCCCGCACCCTCAGAGCTGACTGCAGGGCCCTGCGTTCAGGAGCTCCTCCCCTGCAGGTGGGAGCCTGGTCCCGCTGCCCCGGATGCTCTTACTTAGGTCATCGCCCTCCATCCGGGAAACCAGGGCCCCTCGCCGCCACGTCCACCCCACCCGGCAGGCGCCCCCGGGTGCCGCTGCTACCCACACACCCGGCCTGCACCGGCACCCTCCCCCAGGCCCTCAGAGGAGGGCGCGCTGCCTCAGGGCCGTAAGCTGGGCCCAGCTCCTCCTGTGAGCCACGCACCCGCGGGCAGGTCATCTGGGTGGGCCTGGGGGCCATGCCAGCCATGCGGCGCTGGGTGCGCCTGCGAGTGGGCTCTGTCTCCGTCTGCTTCTGCCGGGCACCCCAGGCCTCCAGGGGGTGGCGGCGAGATGGACGCTCCCTTCCCATCTGCGCCCGCCACACTTGGCAGAGGGGGTCCCACTGGTGCCAGCTCTGCGCAGGGTCCCGGCACAAGGCCTGCTCTCTGGTTCTCTGTCCCGCGGCCCCAGGCCTGGGTGGAGTCGGCCTCGGCACCTGTGTCCTGGCCTGACGTCCAGCTCTGCTCGCTACTGCCTGCAGACGCCCCCCCAGGTGCGCTGAGCTCAGCCTCCGGGGCCTGCGCCTCCCGCAGCTCTCCCGTTCTGTGCCCGTCTCTCGCGCCTGCCCCCCCGGGCTGGGCACCTGCCTACCACGGGACGGTCGGCTCTGGCATGCCCACGCCATGCATGGGGCCACACTGCTCTGAGTTCAGCCGCGACTGCACACCCTGAAGGGCCGAGATGACAACGCGTTGCTGAACTGACCAGGTTGGTGCGGAGCCCATCTCGGTGTGCGGGAGACCGGGTGTGTGCACGTGCTTACGCCCAGCCACTGCGCGTGAGCCGCATTCAGGGCCTTTCTGTTTCTGGGCAGACCTGGTGTCTGGTTTCGGACAAACTGCCACGGCCGGCTGGGAGGCAACAAGATGCGTGGCCACATTTTCTCAGAAGTAAGAACAAACCAAGTTTCTTTTTTCTCAACCATCAACCAACAACCATTTTTCATATTTGGAAACTAAAGTGTCTGCAGAAAAGATGGGTGCAAAGAAACGCGGGTGCGCTCGTGAGCGGACTCCCGGTCAGCCCTCAGCCACGCGACCGCCGGCGCCGCCCTGGCGACCCCTCCTCAGAAAGGACTCCTGTGCACAGGTGTTCACCTGTGAGGTTTCCCCAACCGTCCAAATCCACAGCCCGGGAGGCACAAAGGCGGCAGAAGAAAAGCCGGGAGATTTGTTCTGCTGCCCAGAGCAGCCCCACGGAAAGAGCCACATTAGAGAACCTGCCTGGCTGCTTCCGCAGGTGGGAAAAGACACAGTTACTTAGAGGCAAAAACAGAAACCAACTTCATACGAGAGAGAGGGGCAGAGAGGCCAGCGGCGACGACCCTGAGCACCACCCCGCTTCCCGCGTGGGCTGTCGACAAGCTCCTGGGGCTGCAGGCTTTCCTGTTCTCCGCTAGGGCTCTTCCATGCAAAGCAAATGTGTGGAAATAAGGAAAGCTAAGTGACCCGTTCCGAAGCCGCCGTGACTTCTCTCCACGTGAGGCTGCTGGCAGGGGGCCCTGGACGTCCCAGGATAAGCTGAGCTCCCGGGAGCAGGGGCACGTGGAGGCCGCAGCCCAGAGGAGAAGCCGCTCGTTCAGCATCACTGGAGCTTGTGCTCCGCGTCGCCTGTGGCCCTGCCCCTGCCAGCCTGCACAGCGTGCAGGCGCCGCCACACAGCACACCCAGGCCTCGCCAGAAACCTCACGCTTGAGTGCAGCCACACACACAGCCTTCCGTGCCCAGTGTCCACGCAGAGAGCTGGGCCAGGGCGCAGGCAGGGCCATTACTTACGGGAATGTGAGGCAGGGGCCCCCGCCTGTTGGCCTGGACGCTCTCCTGCACCTCTCGGCGGTGCTGCTTGCGGGTCCGGTACGGTGGGACGCCATCCCTGTCCAAAACAGAGACAGCGTGAGCACGGGAGGCAGCCAGCCTGCCAGCCGACGGTGCATGTGCTGTGCACTCACACGTACACACACACACGTTCACACGCATGCACACATGTCCACAAACACCCGTGTTCACTCGCATGCACACATGTCCACACACATCCACACACGCATGTGCTCTCATATGCACACCTGTTCACACACCCGTGTTCACACGTGTGCACACCCACCCACACACACCCGTGTTCACATGTATGCACACACCCACACCCACCAGTGTTCTCACATACATGCACACACATGTCCACACACTTGTGCTCACACACATGCACACGTCCAAAAACGCACATGCTCACGCATGCACACCCGTGTTCACTCACATGCACATGTCCACACACACCCGTGTTCTCACATGCACACCTGCACACACATCCATATCGGTGTTCTCACACACACATACACAAACACCTGTGTTCTCACACACATGTGCACACACCTCCACACACGCATCTGGGTTCTCATGCACATGCACACATGTCCACATGCACCTGTGTTCTCACACACGTGCACTCACACGTCCACACATGCACCTGTGTTCTCACACACACCTCCACACACACCTGGTCTCACGCGTGCACACATACACATCCACACACACGCACCTGTCTTCTCACACACCTGTGCACACACCCACACTCACCTGTTGCTCACACGCATGTGCACACTCACACGTCCACACACAAGTGACAGTGAAGCCAGGAGCTCAGCCATGGTCCGCTCTTTCAGCTGCACCTACAAGGCATTTCTCCTGACGTTTCTTAGCTGTCCCGTTTTCTTTACAGGCGGGGACGTCCTGCTTTTTAAAGATCTTCCAGCTAAAAACTGTTTTCACACTCCCAATAACGGTGCGTATGTGACAGAAGCCACCTGGCAGCGGAACCCATGGCATGCACACAGCTCCTAAGACCCCAGCAACCTCGCGCTGGACTTAGAGGAGTTCCTTGGGAGGAAGGGGCTACCCCGGCGAGAATGACAGGAAGACACTGCACTGTCGGGAGGATTTCAGGTTTCTCACTGCCTGACCCAAGAGACTAAACTGTGGGTCTAGGCTAACATTTGACCGCACCTCTGGAGATGAAGTGCTCCCGGGCAGAGCTTCGGGGAGCTGGCCGCTGGGAAAGCCACCTCTCACCAGCTGCCAGGTGCACGTGCAGGGTGGCTCCGAGCCAGGAGAAGCAGCTCAGGGACACGCCCAGCCAGCCGCTGGGCAGCCCAGGGCCCCCGCCGTGACTCAGTGCACCGGCCAGCACGCAGGGCCTGTGCATGTTCCTTGGCAAAAGTAACACCTCTGAGCCCGAGCTGCACAGAAGGGCCACCTGGTGGCCGGTCACTGCCACCTTCTGCCCTCAGGCCACCCTGCTCCAGGGCTGGGCAGCTCAGAAGCGGGTGGCTCAGAGAGCCAAAGCCAGTCGGGGGGTCCTCGAATTTCCTAATAGCTCTCTGGAAATTTAAACAGAAATCTTTTCAAAGTCTGGTCAACCTTTCATGGACAGATTTGCTCTGAAATCATCTCTCTCCTCTCCCTAGAGGCCTTCCCTGAAGAGGGCATTATTTTTTCCTGGGTCCCACCTGGCAGGTGCTGAGGGCACGTGAGCTACTGGGGGGCCTCGGGCCAACCTCCCGCCCCACCAGGCCCTGCTCTCGATGCCCCAGCTCTAGAAGGACCCTCCGCGGCTCCAGGGAGTCAGGGACACACAGCAGCTCCGTGGCAGGCAGCGCACAGCACAGACACGGCTCCCGAGCAGGGCACCCCAGCCGGGAAAGCGCAGGCGGAAGGCGGGGGGCTGTGCACTGGCCCCTGCGGTGCCCCGGGCTGAACTCAACTGAAACACGGGCCGGTCGGCGGGAGCCCAGAACCTGACGGGGCCTGGAGAGGAAGGGCTGCCCACCTCCTCTTCACTGAGAGTGCTGACTCGGGGCTCTCCCATCAAACAAGGAGCACTGGTCGCCCTTGGTCCCCCTCCCAACTGCAAGGCGCTCCCTGGGCTCATGGGCACTCCCAAGGCGCAGGTGCTCCCCCAGCTCAGGGGTACTCCCGAGTTGGGGTGCTCCCCTGAAGCATGGGTGCTCCCCCAGGTTGCGGTTGGGCCCCCAGATCACAGGCACTCCCGAGGCGTGGATGCTCCCCCAGCTCACGGGTGCTCCCCTAAGGCTTGGGTGCTCCTGAGGCGCGGAGGCTTCCCCAGCTCATGAGTGCTCCCCTGAGGTGCGGCTGCTCCCCTGAGGCGTAGATGCTCCTCTGAGGCGCGGAAGCACCCCTTACGTGCACAGACTCCTTTGGTGAAGGGTCAGAGGCAGGAGGGAGGGTCTTGCTCTCAGCCCGGGCCCAGGAGTGCGATGCACAGCGGCCGCTGCCCATTCCCACTCAGCCAGGGACCTGGAGTCGGAGGACCCCAAACGTGCCCTCGGGGCTCAATTCCACACGTGCCACCAACTATCTGATTTGCGTTGAAGATTCAGCAAGCATCTTCTCAGTGCCCATGGATCTTTCCCAAGGATAGACCACATGTTAGGGCACAATGCAGCTCTCAATAAATACGAAAGAATGAAATTATACAAAGCACCTTCTCAGATCATAATGGAATGAAACTGGAAATCAGTAATAGACAGGAAAAAAGTAAATTCACAAATGTGTGGAGGCTGAACAACACACTCCTAAATAACAGTGGATCAAAGAAATTGCAAGTGAAATCAGTGAATGTATTCAGACGAATGAAAATGAGAACACAACGTATCAAAACTTATGGGATACAGCAAAGGCAGTCTTGACAGAGAAATTTATAGCCCTAAATGCCTATATTATAAAAGAATTACAAATATTCTCGCTTTCCTGATTTTGTGATAATCAGGGTGGTCTAAACATTTGCTATATTAGAAACCATACATGTGTCCCCAGACCTAGTTTTTCTCCCTAGGTCTGGTTTTTAGAACACTGGTGATAAACCAAGCCTGATTTATTATATGACCATCCTGTATGGGAAAAGACTGTAACTCTGGATACCTTTGGTCAACCTTAACAGATATAGCAGGGGGACGGATGTGGTTGGGCGTTCGTCTCCCTTATGGAGGGAACTGGGTTCAATCCTCGGGACCTCTCGGTAAAAATAAAAAAAGAAAAATATAGAAGGCATGTGGGACACCAGGCCCCGCAAACCACGCAGCAAGATGATGACGTAACAGGAGAGTGACACAAGGGAGAGCCAAGACAAGATGTGCCGAAAAACCAGGAAGTGAGGTGGTGCAGGCAGTAGGACGCCTCTCTCCCACACCGGAGGTTCCGAGGATCGAATCCCAGTGAAGACAGGAGGAGAAGGATGAGAGGAGAGGGCAGGAAATGGACACAGAGAGTTGCCCAGTGAATGGACACGAAACAATAAAAATGGGGTGGGGAGGGGTGGTAAAAATGGATAAAAGTAAGTAAATAAATAAATCTTTAAAAAAAATGTGTAGGGGAAGAAGATACGGACTTAATTAGCAGTAACACTTTGATGATGCTCTTTCAAGATTTGTTAACAGATGTTTCACAACAATGCAGGGTGTTTGTGGTGGGGTGATGTGTGGGAGCCCTGCATCATGTTATGCATGTTTGCTTTGTAAGATCATTATGTTTACTGAATACTTATAGTTTATGTATGTTCATGTATGAATGATATACTTCAATAAATGGTCTGAAAATAAAAATTAAAAAAAGACCTAAACACTTAACTAGAGAAACTAGAAAAAGAAGAGCAAACCAATCCCTAAGCAAGCAGAAGGAAAGAAATAATAAATATTAGAGCAGAAATAAGTGAAATTGAGAATAAAAAAACAACAAAACCGAAAGCTGGTTCTTTGAGAAGATCAGTAAAATTGACAAACCCCTCGCTAGACTAACCAAGAAAAGAAGAGAGAATATGCAAATAAGTACAATCAGAAATGAAAGGGGGGAAGTTACAACTGACCCCACAGAAATAAAAAGAATCGTAAGAGGATACTATGAGAAACTAAATGCCAATAAACTAGACAACCTAGATGAAATGGATGAATTTCTAGAAACGCACAACCAGCCTACACTGACGCTACAAGAAATACAAGAACTTAACAAACCAATCGCATTTCAAGAGATTGACTCTGTCATCAAAAATCTCCCAGCAAAGAAAAGTCCAGGACCAGATGTCTTCACAGGTGAATTCTACCAAGCATTTCAAAAAGAATTAACACCAATCCTGTTTAAACTCTTCCAAAAAA
>JAQZBX010095011.1:0-11961 GCA_029593785.1 Cabassous unicinctus | reverse complement strand
AACACAGTGATCCCAGAGGTGCAAGAGAATAGTGGTTAATAGTACAAATGCAGGAATGTTCTACTGTGAACTATAATGTATGCATGTCACTACTGCAGGGCAGTGGGAATGTGGAAAAGCCTGGGAAACGTACAATTAATGTAACCTATGGACTATAGTTAACAGCAATACTGTAATATTCTTGCATCAATGCAAAAATGTACTGTTGTAATAATAGAAGGTATGGAAAAAATATGCCAAATGTATGCTATGTACCATAGTTAGTAGTAATAGTCTGATGATATTATCTCATAATCTGTAACAAATGTTCCACAACAGAGTGGTGTGTTGGTGAAGGGGTGCTGTATGGGAATTCTACACATTTTCATGATTGTTTTGTAAGCTCACAACTTCTGTAGGAAAACTATATTTTTAAAAAGACATCATCAGTGGTAAGCTATTTACCACACCTGTTCTTGGAGAATAGGATTTTTATGTTCCTTTCTGTCAGTAACAGCTAGCCAGGAACTGGACACCATGATGGTCTGCCATGAAATTGGAGGATAGACATTGGTAGCCACCACGTGAAGAGAGCAATTATAGTTCTTTATCATTGTTTATCACACTCCTCCTCCCACTTTTCCTTGGATGCCATACAGCGTTTTTATGGCCTCTGGACTTTAAAGATAGTTGTTCCAGTCACTTCCTACCTGTTTTATAGTTGTGGTGGAAGGACTGAGTACTGGATTTCCTACTGCCATCATTCCAGAAGTTTCATAATTTTTTTTTCACGTCTGGGTCCCCATCTTCAATTCTAATTGTCTGATGAATAATGATTGGTTTCACATAAACCACAAGATCAGTCTGGGCAGCCTGATTATGAGTAACACTTGTTCCAGAATGAGAACAGACATAAGAAGCCATGAGACAGGGGAGTGTATCCTGGGGAGTGGGAACCACAAACTCATTGATCTGAGTATGAAACCAGCTAACTAACTCCCTGGAATTATTAGGGATTCTTAAGGTCCCATTTATTTTGTCCTTCCTCCAGAGAATATAGACAGAATGCCCTAGGTATCCCACCTGCAGGTCATCACGTCAACCCAGGCTGGTAAGAGAGGGGCAAACCTTCATGTTATCTCACAAAGTCACCAGTCATGTGTTGTTCAAGACACCCCTGTAAAAAGATATGCAAGAATAATTAAAATAGTTGCCAGAAAGCCAACACACTCCATTCCATTCATCACAAGTCACTCTCCAGCCCCAAAATCCATGTAGCAAGTTAATCTATGGTGCATAATGGGAACATAGGCTCAAGCACAACAAAATCTTTTGATAAGGGAACATATCATCCCTTAGCACAATGAGTCTGAAAAAACGGGGGAAAATATTCTGTCATAGCCCATGTCCCAGGAAGGCCAAATACTTGATCCATGTTTATAAAGGGCTGCTCTGCTTTCTCCACTTATCATCAGAGAGCAGGGACTCTGTGATGTTTGAATGTTGAATACTTATATACCCCCATGGGAAGGTCAATCAATCTTATCACCTCTGCTCTTATTTCACAATCTGGTAAGTTGTATACTTAAGAACACTGAAAAATGGCCTTATGAAAAATCATGGCCACCTTGCTTCATTATCAGTAGGCCTAATTAAAAGCAAGTAAAGATAGTCATTGTTCCAATTAAGGATTTGAAGGAATTAAAAAGAGTATTATTATCACTAATAAAGGATGGGGAGTTTACATAGCTCTCCTTTCATGTGACGAGATGAAGTGAACTTCAAGCTTAGACCTGAAGAATGAGAAGGAGGCAGCCATACAAAATGTTAAGGAAAGAACATTTCTTGAAGGAGTCACAGGAAGGGCAAATACCTAGAAGGGTGAATTAAGTTCCCAACTTCAAAGAATAAAAAAGAGAGTGGGTCAAATTAGTTAGGGGTGTAATTGGAAAGTTAGGAAGAAAGCAGATAATATGGGACTTTGATAGGAAACCATATGTTTGCAATTTATTCACAGACTCTCTATATGGAGAAGGGAGCAGTGAAAAATATTATGATGGGGTGGGAGCAGAGCAGAAGCATCAGGATGAATGAGACATGATTCTGGGCAAGTGAACCCCTATTTGTATCTAACCCATGATAGTAGGGAATACAAAAATGGGTAAGAATATGTGTCTACCCAAATACTGAATCTATCCTAAAAATTGTGTCTTAGGGAAATTTACCAACTGATGGAACAGAGACTAGAATAAAAATCCTCCCTATCCTACTGCAGTTGGTCTTGATTATGTTACTTCTCATCCTGCCCCAATAACCCTGCTCAGTTGCCTCAGTGGTTTCCCTCTCCCTTTCTCTGGCTTTCCCTTGGCCCAGAAGCATGCTTTCCCCTCTCTTTACATCTAATACAACACTAAGATACTAGCTTCCCTAAAGGCCCCTATCACTCTATGTACAGTCCTCTCACTCTCCTATAAGTGCTAAGATTCTTAGACAAGTCTTATACCATTATCTGGCACCATTTACTGATTTCCAATTGAACCAATTGTGGCCTTGTCACTTCAGCCAACCACCCCACTTAAACTGTGTTCATAATGTTACCATTTACATTCAAGTTCTTAAATGCAATGGACAATTTCCTTTATTTATCATTCTTGAAATTTTCTTTGTTATTTCTCATTATTGTTTTTAGATTTAATTATGTTCTTCCCTACCACCACTTTGGCTTACCCATATCATCCTTCTGTGTTTCCCTCCTTACCCCTCAGTTTCTTTCTTCTTATGGTACTCTTCCTCTCTTTAGCTTTTTCATGTTGATGTTCCCCCAAGGTTCCACCTCCTGCCCAATTTCCCCTCACTCTACATACTCTCTCTTATTGAACACATTCAAACTATAGCTTCAAATACATCAATATTCAAGTGAACCCCATCTTTTCACACCTAACCTATAACTCTTTCCTGAGCCCCACGGCTGAATTTCCAATTGGACTCTCATGTGTACCTCAAATTAAAGCTCTTCCCCTAATGTTCTGCCCCCTTCTCTATCAGGATGAATAACCATTAGTGCTCTAAGCCAGAAGATAGATGGTTTTTTGACACATCCTGCTCTCTCATTTTATGATGCAATTTGTCACAAAGTTGTGTCAACTCTATTTCCTAACTATGTTTTCTAAATTTCACTCCTCCTCCCTGTTCCCTTTGTCATAGTCTTAGATCAAATCTTCATTACTTATAGCCTGAATCTTTGTCTCCAACACTTCCCACTAGTTCTCGTGTCTCTTGCCTGGCCCCTCTTCAATTCATCCTCTATACATCTGCGCACATAGTTATAAAATACAAATAAGAAAACTATAACCCCTTAACTAAAACCTTTCAATGGTTTATTTAGTGGCCACAATAAAGTTCTAATTCCTCAACATTATATATCAGAAATATCATGGGCTGACCACAATTCAACGCTCCAGGCTCACCCCCACTGACTCATTAGAGCTATGTTACACTGATGATTAGCATATTCCAAAGAGTATTCTGAGGAAAATTTCTCAAGTTTTTAATAAAATATTAGTCAAATAAGTTTAACTGTAAAAAAATGGGGAAATGGATTTAAGCACAGTAATGGGCATTTAGAGTATCTAATAAAGGAGAAGAAAAGGTAAAGTTTTAGTAGTGAACTCCTGTTTTCACTGAAAACTAATTAACATGTCTAGAAGTTCAGTTTGAAAAATTCTACTGAAGGCATTTGAAAAAAGTTTTAACAGTGTGGCAGTTTAAGATTATTTATGAATTCCAAAAAAAGATATAGATTGTATTTATAAACTGCTCTGTTCCTCTGCGTGTAGTACAGTTTGATTGTATTAGATTCAGCTGAGTTGTCTTTGATTAAATTATGTTACGAATAGAGCTTTGATTTGACCACATCGGTAGAGTGTGACTCCATTTGAGACACCAGCCACTTTGTGGGCTATATAAATGGACACAAAATCAAGGAGACACACAGAAGTAGGTACACAGGAGAAAACATGAAAGACACAACAAAGGAGCAAACTTAGTTTTGATTCTGGAGCCCCAGGGAAAGCCAAGGCATTCACCTGATAGAGCTAAAGAGACCAGAGCTCTAAGCAGCTAAGCCCAGAAAGAAGAGAGCCCTATACCAGCCTACAGATGAGGTTGGAAGAAGTTGAGCCTACAGATCCTTAAGAGGAAGGCTGAACCCTCACAGATATCACCCACCATCTTTCTTCAACATGTGGCAACACACTTTGATGAGAAAAGTAACCTTGAGTTGGACTCTTTAGATCCCTGTAACTGTAAAATTTTAGCTAAAATAAACACCCTTTATAAAAGTGAACAGATCTCTGATACTTTGCATCAGGACATCTTTTCGCTGACTAATACAGAATTTGGTGCCAAGGGTGTGGGGTGGTGTTTTTGCAATTACCAAAATGCTGGAATGGTTTTATAAATGGATAAAGGGTATTTTTTTTGGAGGAACTGTGAGATGCTTGATAGAAAAGGCCTACATAGCTTTGAAGAGACAGTTGATAGGAATATGGAACCTAAAGTTTTTTTCTGATAAGGCCTTAGAGTTTAAAGATAGAACTATTGTTGGAAAATGGAGGAAAGGTGATCTGTGCCTTAAAGTTACAGAGAACTAAGCAAGATTGACTTCTGATATTATACAGAAGGCAAATTTTGAAAATGGTGAGCCTAGACATTACCTGGAGAGCTTTCCAAAGTAAACTTGGAGAATGGAGCTTGGCTTCTCCTTGCAGCTTATAGCAAAATGTTAGAGGAAAGAGAAAAGCTGAGAACTGAATTGGGAAACAAGAACCCAGAAACTGATTCTGGAAATTCAACACCTTTGAAAATCAAGCCCCCAGATGATAGTGCCCCATTTGAGGAATTAACTAAACTTGGAACTTGTAAGTCAGGTTTGAAATGCAGTTATCTAAGAAGGACTTGTGGAAAGTCTTATTGTCTGATGGCTTTGACCCTTCTTTTCTTCATGCTAAACCAACAAGCTTTTTGCAAGGGCTGTATGAACAAAACCACTGTCAGCCTGGACCAAAAGGGACATGGAGGGGAGAGATGGAAGAGAAAATAGCCTTAAGAGGAAAACCATGGAAGCTGAAATCTAGAATCAAGACTTCTACTTGGATCAAGAGAGGAACTCCACCCATATGTACAGGGAGGGTGAATTTGCCCCAGCATTTGAAGAGGGTGAATGCTCCACTCCATTGTTCAAGGAAAGTTTTGCTACCCCAGGCTACAAAGAGGGTGGAGCAAATTCCTCAGTGGTTGAGGAGAGTGATGTCAACACTCCACAGATCTGAGAGGGGTAGGCCTTTTCCCCATAGGTCTGGGAGAGTGAGGTCAACACCCCATAGGTTTGAGAGGGCCAGGCCTGTTGCCCATAGATTAAGGAAGACCAGTACGAAAATGAATGTGCTGAGAGAATTGGGCCTGTATGCCAGAGATTAGGGAGAATGTTTCTGCCACCTCACTATAGTAAGAGGCTGGAGACTGTATCCCAAAGATTAGGGATAGTGGCCATCACACCAATGTTCTGGGAGGGTGAGTTCTGCAACTCAGTTACAACCCAGATGCTTGATAGGGTAGGACCAAGAAAATGGCCATTGGGCAAGCCTGTGGAAAGGGTGAACCCCCATCAGGCACAAGGCAGAAGAAATCATAATCTTAAGAATGACTCTCATAATTTGAAATCTAATGGTGTATGCCCTGTAGGTTTTCAGAAATGTTGGGGACCAGTGACTAATGTTTCCCTCCCAAATTCTCCTTATGGTAACATAAATGTTTATCCGATGCCTGGCCTTTTGTATATTCGAAGCAGATAAATGGTTTTGGAAGTTTCACAGGTCTACAGCCAGAGAAGACTGCTCCAAAACTAACTGTATTTCTATAACTTACTTGTAAATGTGACCCTTTGCAGGTGTATTATCAGTTAATGTGTGGACTCATTGGAGAAGAAGAATTTCTAAGTTCCTATTTATGTGAGCCCAAATGAATCAGGGTGGATCTTAGTACTTTTTACTGCATCCTTTATCAGCAAAATTAATTTGGCCAACATCAACAGGAGAAAGTGACAGATAGGACATCACCACAGGATGAGGGACTGTTATCACCAGAATGACTGACTCCGGGATATAGCATAGTTTTGATGACATCTTGATTTTTTTCTTTTGAGTCTATATTTTGACTTCAATTACTTTAATGATTCTCTAATGCAATTTTTAAAAGTTACTTAGATTACATCAAAGTTACATAAAAAATATAGGTGACTCCCATATGCCCCACTCTGTAGCTTTCTGATATTTTCCCACATTAACAACATCCTTCACTAGTTTGGTGCATTTCTTACAATTGATGAACACATTTTGGATCACTGCCATTAAGAATGGCTTATTGTTTAGAATGTAGTTTACACTCTCTCCCACACAATTTGTAAGTTATGACAAGATATATAATGGCCTTTCTCTGTCATTGCAATGTCAATCAGGACAATTCCGAAGTCCTGAAAATGACTCCAAACTACATCTATTTTACCCTCTCTCTCCCCTCAGAATCTCCTGTGGCCACTTCCCCCACATCAATGAGAATAGTTCTTCCTTTGCTAGAATCAAGTAAGTGATAGAATAACAGTGAGTTTACTCAAGTCCATCATTCATTCCCAAATCCTGAGGATTCTAGGTTGGTGTTACCCACTTGCCTCTAAAGGAGAGGGGGCTTAGATCCCATGGGGTGATGGATGGGGCTATCTTATTTACAGTTGCAGACTCTCTCTGTTACTTGAGATGGTCATTGTCCATCATCATCTCCTTGTTAGTTCTCTTGGGTGAGTCGCGTGAACTGGAGAGTAGGTGTTGCAAATCTGTTGAGATTCAGGGCCCAACTGGTAAATGGGCAGGCCAAAGATTTAAGTTTCTTAGTCATACAGCTATCAACTCTAGTACTAACTATAGATTCAAAAAGAGGGGGCAGAAGAGCCATGTGTAGGGAAAGCAAAACTGAGTCCAATTCTATCACACTGGAGCACATAAATTACAAAGTAGGGCCCACTGGCAGGGTGCCAAGCTCCTGAGTTGTCTTCCCTGCCTATAGTGTCTGGATGTCTCCAGAGCCCTCAGGAACCCCACTATTTGAGGCAATATATACTTTGGTAGTCAATGAGATCCTGCTGTGATGTGCATAAGTGTAACCTCTGGAATGACTTCATGACTCCTTTGAATTCTCTTAGTCATAAAAACTCATTTGTGTTTACCCTTTCCCACTTTGCCAAGGTCTCTTTCCAGTTGCATTACTAGTTGGTGCTTGGTAGTAATCTCTCAGTACCAGTGAGGCTTATCCCTGGGAGTCATGTCCCACACTGGGGGGGAAGGTAATCCATTTATATGCTGAGTATGGCTTAGAAAGAGGCCACACTTGAGCAACAAGGAGGCTTTCAGGAGGTAACTCTTAGGCACCCTATAATACTAGGCTAAGTTTCAATTTCAAAAGAAAAGGTTCATAAGTACAGTCATCACTGTTATGGGACTGTCAGTGTTCCATCCTCATTCAGTAATCACTGACCCTATACTCAGGGGATTCTTGCTGCCCCTTTAGAGAATGTGGCAGAGCTACCCAGGATGGGAATTTGATACTCTTTTGGTTATTGTGTGAATCTCCACCCACTGTGATAATGCCCATGAACACTTGAACACATTCTTATGCCTTATAGGTATGCACCAAGTGAACCTTGTCCCATACAACTCCCATCTTTGACAACCCACACCAATGATCCTTCCTGTGACAGTTGTAACCTTTATGTGATCCAAACCTTCTTCAAAATTGAATCCAATAAAGAAACCAAATACAATTAATAGGAAAATGATATAATAATGATAGTTTTAGAAATATCAATGCCAATACCATGCGGTTTTGACCATTGTAGCTTCGTAGTATGTTTTAAAGTCAGGTAGTGTGATTCCTCTGATTTCATTTTATGCCTTTGACTATTCAGGGTGTCTTGCAGTTCCAAATAAATTTCATAGTTAGCTTTTCCAACTCAGTAAAAAAAAAATGCTGTGGTAATTTTTGGGGGGATTGTGTTAATCTGTAAATCAGTTTGGGGAGGATAGACATCTTAAAGATGCTTAGTCTTCCTATCCATGAACAGGGAATATTCTTCCATTTATTTAGGTCTTCTTTGATTTCCTTTAACTGTTATGTAATTTTCTGCATACAAGTCATTTGCATCTTTATTTAAATTTATTCCTAGATACTTGATTCCTGCAGTTGCTATTGTAAATGGTATTTGTTTCTTGATTTCCTGCTCAGTTTACTTATTATTAGTGTACAGAAATGCTCATGATTTTGTACATTACTCTTATAACCTTCCACTTTATTGAACTCATTTATAAGCTCTAGAATATTTGTTGTAGATTTATCAGTGTTTACTATGTATAGGATCATGTCATCTGCAATAGTGAAAATTTTACTTCTTCCTTTCCAATTTGGATGCCTTTTATATCTTTTTCTTCTGTAAGTGCTGGAGCAAGTACTTCTAACACAATGTTAAGTAAGAGTGGTGAAAGTAGTCATCCTTGTCTTGATCCACATCTTAGGAGGAAAGCTTTTAGGATTTAACCATTGAATATGAGGGTAGCTGTGGGTTTCTCATATATGCCCTTTATCATGTTGAGAAAGTTTCCTTCTATTCTTATCTTTTGAAGTGTTTTTTTCATCAGGAAAGTGTGCTATGTGTTGTCAAAAGCCTTTTCTTCATCTATAGAGATGATCATGTGATATTTTTATATGTTAATGTGCTGTATTACATTGAATATTTCCTTATTGATCCATCCCTGCATTCCTGGGATGAAACCCACTTAGTAATGGTGTATAATTCATTTGATGTGTTGTTGAATATGATTAGCAAGCATTTCATTGAGGACTTTAGCATCAAGGTTCATTAAAGAGATATGTCTATAGTTTTACTTTCTTGTGGCTTTGTTTAGCTTTGGTATTAGCGTGATGTTGGCATCATAGAATGAGTTAGGCAATGTTCCCTCCACTTCTATTTTTGGAAGAGTTTAAGCATGATTGTTGTTAGTAATAATTATTTCCAGAACGTTTGGTAGAATTAACCTGTGAAGCCCTCTGGTCCTGGCCTCTTCTTAGTAGAGAGGTTTTGATGACTAATTCTACCTCATTACTTGTGATTGGTCTATTGAGTTCAACAATCTTCTTACATCAGTGTAGCTGGCTTGTACATTTCTAGGAATTTGTACATTTACTCTAAGTTATCCATCTTGTTGACATACAATTTTTCAAGATATCTTCTTATGTTATTCTTTATTTCTGTGAGGTTGGCGATGAAAACCCATTCCTCATTTCTTATTCTATGTATTTGCATATTTTCTCTTTTTATCTTTGCTGGTGTAGCTAAGGGTTTGTCAATTTTATTAATCTTGTCAAAGACCCAGCCTTTAGTTTTGTTTATTTTTTCTAGTGCTTTCATATTTTCAATTTCATTAGGTCTGCTGTAATCTTTCTTTCTTTCTTTCTACTTGGTTTGGGGTTCATTGTTGTTTTTTTTCTAATTCCTTCAGGTGTGCAGTTAGGTCTTTGATTTTAGCACTTTCTTCTTCTTTAATATAGGTGTTTTATGGCTATGAATTTCCCTCTAAGCACTGCTCTTGCTGCATCATAATCTGCAACAAATGTTCCACAATGGAGTGGTGTGTTGATACCTTGTGTTGTCATTTTTATTTGTTTCATTGTAGTTTCTGATTTCCTTGTTTGTTTGTTTTATAAATATATTTTTTTATTTTTTAAAGATAGTTAGATTACATAAATGCTAAATAAAAAGTATAGGGATTCCCATATGCCAAGATCCACATACCTCCAACTTTTTCCGACATTAAAAATTTTTTTTTCATTTCTGTGGTACAGTCATTGCAATGGATAAACACATTTTGGGGCATTGCTACTGAGCATGGATTACAGTTTACATTGTAGTTTACACTCTCTCCCACACAAATATGCAGGTTTTGGGAAGATATATAACAGCCTATTTCTGTCTTTGCAATGTCATTCAGGATTATTCCCAAGTCCTGAGAATACCCCTCTATTACCCTGTTTTTCCCTCTCTTTGCCATCAGAGCCTCCATTGGCCACTGCCTCCAAAATGTTATAATTTCTTCCATTACTAGAATCACAAAAAGTCTATAGTAAACTACCAGTAAGTACACTCTAGCCCATAGTTCATTCTCCAATCCTGAGGATAATGGGATGGTGATGTCCACTCCACCTCTATTTGAGAAGCGCTTTGATCCCATACAACTGATGGATGGGACTCTCTTGCTTGCAGTTGTAGGCTATCTCATTTCCTTTGTATGATGGTTGTCCATTCTCACCTACTTGTTAATTATCCTGGGTAAGTCCAATGAATGGGAGAGTAGTTGTTGCAACTTTGCTGAGGCTCATGGCCCAGGTGATATATGGACTGCCCAAAGTTTTAAGTCTCTTGAATGTACACCTATCAATTGCAACATCAACTATTGGTTCAAATAGAAAGGACAGATGAGCCATGCATATGGAAGCCATAACTGAGTCCAAATCTGTCACTCTCAGGAGCACACATCCCAAAGTAGGGCCCATTGGCAAGGCACCAAACTCCAGAGCTATCTGCCCTGACCATAAGATCTGGTGGTATCCAGAGCCCTCAGGAGCCCTTGCTATTGAGCCAGTAACTATTTTGGCCATCTATGAGATCCTGCTGAGTTGTGCATAAGCATTATATCAGGGATGACCTCCTGACTCACTTTGAAGTCTCTTAGACATATCAACTCATTTGTCTTTACCTTTCCACCCTTCTTTGATGTCTTTTCCAGTTGCACTGCTAGTTGGTGATTGGTAGTAATACCTAGGTCCCAGAGAGGCTTATCCATGGGAGCCATGTCCCATGATGAGGGTAATTTAATACACTTATATGCTGAGTTTGGCATAGAGAGAGGCCAAATTTCAGCAAAAAGGAGGCTTTCAGGAGGTAACTCTTAGGCATCTTATAACACTAGGCTAAGTTTCAATTTCAAGAGCAAAGGCTTATAAGCATAGTCACCAATATCAAAGGCCCATCTATGCACAATTCTCCCTCACTAATCATTGACCCTGTAGTAGGGGGATTGTTGCTGTTCCATTAGAGAATGTGGAAGATCTCCCCATGATGGGAATTAAATATTCCTTTGGTTATTGTGTGACTCTCCACCCACTTTTACAATGCCCCATGAACATTTGAACACATTTATATAATTTATGGTATGTCCACATTAACTTTCTCCATGTATCCTCCATCGCTGACACCCCAAACAAATGATCTTCCTCTGCTTCTGTTACAACCCTTCTTTGATTCAAAGCTTCTTCATAAATGAAGCCAATAAAATAGCCAAACACATTTAATAGGAAAATGAAATAATGACAGGTTTAAATATGAGAAATAAAATACATAAAATTTTTTAAAAACTAAAAAATTAAAATTTAAAACTTGGGATATTAAAAAATAATGAAATACATTTTAAATTTTTTTTGATACTTTGCCTTTCATCACTGTAATATCTGTTGTCCTGTATGTACAGTGACATTTTTTCTATTTATTCCCCAATACTTTCCTTTTTTTTTTTTTTTAAAGATCCGTAGATTACATAAATGTTACACAAAAATTATAGGGATTCCCATATTCCCCACCTCCCACACCTCCCACAACCTCCCACATAAACATCTTTCATTAGTGTGGCATATCACCTGCAATGGATATACACATCTTGGGGCTTTGCCACTAAGCATGGACCAGAGTTCACATTGTAGACCACATTCTTTCCCACACATTTCTGCAGGTTATATGGTGATGTAAAATGGCTTATATCTATTGTTGTAATGTCACTCAGGACAATTCCCAAGTCCCCCAAAAGCCCCTGTATTACAACTGCTTTT
>JAQZBX010095010.1:0-11961 GCA_029593785.1 Cabassous unicinctus | reverse complement strand
CTCTGTGTACTGCAGATGTCAGTAGGAGGAAGCAGAGCGGGATGAACCCACCACTAAGAAGTTACTGTATAAATTCCTAAGAAAAACTATCTAGTAATACAGGAACCGGCAGCTCTCCTACATGCCAAGCAGAGGAACTAATGAAAAGATGCCCTAATTTTGTTATCAGCTTTGTAGTATATAAAGCAGCTTCAGCCTAGATAAATTTGCCTGCATTCCTCATGGAGTGAGGTCCCCTCAAGACTGGCCATACATCAGTCTACCAACTTCAAAAAATATTATAAAAAAGGGGGACCTGTGGGAAGCTGCCCTCAGCATCTGCTTTATCATGGGCATTCTTAGAACTAACACCATCTCCTCTTTTTTCTTATTTGGGCACTCCCACTTTGGGCGTTTGGCCAAATGTCATTGCGCATGTCCTGCACTAAGTTTCTATCTCCCCGTATTTGCTACATCTTTTCTTGTAAATCTGCTGACCAGGCTGTAGTTTGTTACCTAGCAACAGCAGCCATCAATCCCAAACCGCCACCCATCCTTAGGTCCACCAATCCTCACCCTCTTCCTTCAGAGTATATATACTCTGCCTCTTCAATAAACTTTGGCAGCTTGATCAGAATCCTGTCTTGCTGTCATTCTTCGTGTCTCTTGTCCCCCCAATTCCCACTCCCTCTTTCAGGTTCCGGTTCGACTGACCCATGGGCCGGGTCATTGGGCTCTTGTTATTGATGACTAGCCTTATGAATCTAGGCTTTTGTAATTGAAACTTGGCCTACTTGTATGGGGTGTCTAAGTGTTGCCACCTGAGAGCCTCCTTGTTGCTCAAATGTGGCCTCTCTCTAAGCCAAACTCAGCATATGAATGCATTACCTTACCCCCAACTTGGGACATGACTACCGGGGATGAGCCTTCCTGGCAACGAGGGACGAATACCAAGTGCCTACTGAAAACATGACTGGAAAAAAGAAAACCTTGAATAAAAGGGGGAAAAGGTAAAGACAAATGAGTTCATGTGGATAAGAGACTTCAAAGAGAGTCGGGAGGTCATCCCAGAGGTAACGCTTACACACACCTCAGTAGGATCTCATAGAACACCAAAGTGGATATCACCCCACACAGAGGGACTCCTGAGGGCTCTGGAGCCACCCAGGTCCTATATAAGGGGGGATAGCCCCAGAGATTGATGCTTTATCAGTGGGCTCTACTTTGGAATCTGTGCTCCTGAGAGTGACAGTGAGTTGGACTCAAATAAGTCCTCCCTGCACATGGTCCATCAGTCCCTTCTATTCAAACCTGTATGTGAGGCTGGAGTTTGTAGGTGTACTTCCAGAGACTGAAGCCTCTGGCCTGCCCATGTGCCAGCTGTGTCTGGAATCTCTGTGGAGCTGCAACTCCTACTCTACAGCTCAATGGACTCACCCAAGTCACCTAGTGAGGAGTGATGATGATGGACAATGGCAATCCCAGGGAATGGAGAAAGTCTGGAGCTGAAGGCAGGGTAAACCCATCCACCATATCCATGGGATATAAGCCCACCCTCACTTGGAGATGGAGTGGACATCACCATTCCCATCCCCTCAGGATTGGGGGAAGAGCTATGGGCTAGAGTGGATTCAATGGTATTCTGTTGTAGACATATTGGGATTCAAGTAATGGAAGAAATTATAACAGTGATGTGAAGCCAGTGGCCACTAGATGCTTTCAGGGCAGGAAGGGGAATGACAGTTGTAATACAGGGGCTTTTTCAGGACTTGGGGGTTGTCCTGAGTGACATTGTGGTGACAGATATAGGCCATTTTAGAGCAGCATATACCATGCAGAACTGTGTGGGAGAGAGTGTGGCCTATGATGTAAACTGTGGTCTGTGTTTAGTGGCAAAGCCCCGGGATGTGTATATCCATTAAAGGTGATGTGCCACACTAATGAAAGAGGTTTATGTGAGATGTTATGGGAGATATGGGAGGTGGAGATCACGGGAATCCCTGTAATTTTTGTGTAACATCTATGTAATCTAACATCTTTTAAAATATATATGAAAAATAAAAAAGCACTTATTTCTCCAATTTATATTCAAATTAAAAAGTAATCTTTCTGTATTCCAAAAAAGTTAAAATGATATAAACAAATGAATGTAGTCAAAGTATACATTATTTAAAGGGTAGGAAAACCAAATATCTATTGGGATGATTACCTTTCCCAAAATGAGGAGTCTCTCCTTTTTTTTCTCTAGTGACATTTATCAATACACAAGAAAGCTCAATTCAATATTACCAAGCTGTAGCACATACAAAAAACATTTTCTGTGAACTTTTTCTTTCATCCAGGACATACTTGCTCCCAGGAAACAAATCAAGAACCTTGGGAATTATTTGTACTCAGAAAATTCTCAGTCTTATTTAAAGAGGAGGATTTTATAAATTTTTGGTCATACAGGCAAAACCAGGATGAATGAGTAGGAAAATAACTGGAAACAAAATTAGCATAACAGAAATTAGATGCAAAATACCAGGGTGTACATTTTCTATAGCTATTACAGGTATGTGTGATTGTGCTTATGACCCTATGTGGCATAGTGCTAAACCACATAAAAGGTTCACTTAAACAAGAAGCATTTTTGTCTTATGATTTGGGAGGTTAGAAGCCCAAAATCAAGGTGGCATCAAGACCATTCTTTAAACCAAAAGTCTGGTGCATTCTGGTGCTGGCTTGCTAGAATCCTTACAGTTCTTTGGCTTGCATCTCTTGACTTCTATCACATGGCAAACTCTCTCTGTTCTTGGGATTACTCCACTTATTTTTGCTGACTTCTAACTTCTTTCTTTGGCCTTCTATCTATAAGGCTTTAAGTAACATCAGCCATGATGCATCCTGATCCTGTTATCCAAAACTTAAATAATAATAACATCTTTTACAGGTACCACTTACAAAAAAATTCAACCAACAGTAATGAAGATCACATTAAAAACATCTCACTTTGAAGTACAAAATTCAGCCTACCAAGCTATGCATTACAGCTCAAAAATAGTAATGTTTCAGAACCAAAAATGACTTTATCAATTGCCAGTTAGTATATTTCATTCAAATTTGACCACGGATCAGTACAATAGTTCCAGGTAACACTACAGGTAAGTAGAGAGTTGCAACAGACCAGCTTAGATGAACCCTGTACTAACCACATATGTTATGAAGGAATTAACTCTATTCTTGTAAATATAGGAATTTTTTTTTCAAGAAATTTCTTGTGATGTACTACAACACACCTGTCTTCATGGCCTGATTTCTTAGGCTGTATATGATGGGATAAAGGGGCGCAAACAATACAAATAGAAATCAGATAGGATGAGATCGGTGAATTATATAGACACTAAAATGGGTTTTAGGTATACAACGAATGCAGTTGAGAGGAAAAATGCAAATCTGCCATGTGTGGTTAGCAAGTGGAAAAGAGTTTTGACTGACTTTCTATGGCAAGAATCTTTCTGATAGTAGAAAAGTTGTAGATGTGTGAGATGAGAATGCAGATAAAGCAGCATAAATCAAGTACTACATTAATGAGAATGAGCACAAATTTTGTAGTTAGGTTGCCGGGTTGGGCTTTCTACTTCATGAGAAAGAATTCAAGAACATATCATATTTTAAGCAAGTAAGTAAATAGTTTAATGAAAAGCAAAAGAAAGTGAGAGTACACATGCAAGACTTGAGGGCAGGTGTGCTTAAGGGCAAGATGCACGTGCTTGGAGCTTGGGTTAAGCTTTATTATGGTTTCTCCTCCTTCCTGTATGCTAAGTAGGGATTGTGACCAGCAGCATTTTGGATTGGTTTCTTTCTGGACTTATCATTGGCTTATAACATAGTGCACTTAGGTTGCTCCCCCATCCTCTTTGAGGGACCAATAGGGAAGGCTTCATATTTGGGGCCTTCTGTGGCTTTCTTAGCTGGGACTTTCAAGTGGGATCTCATGAAGAGGTTCTTGGTGGGGTTTCAGCTGTGATAGTTAGGGCTTTGTTCTCAATCTGGTTGCCTCCTCTCAGGGGGTCTCTGGGTGGGATCTTTTGACCAGGTTCTTGGTGGTTTTTCAGCTCTGGTAGTTACAGCTTCATTCTCAATCCAACTACCTTCATTCATTCCCAATCCTAACTTGCCTCAGTTATTTGCTCTTAAGTAGAAATCGATAGTGACTGGGGAAAATCACAGAAAAAGTGCTGAATTTCATTGAGTCCACAGTAAGATAAAGGTTCACACAGTGTATATGAGTCATATAAAGCTATTGTTGAACCAAGACATGGTACCATCCATACATATGTGTTCCTGTTCATGATGACTTCAGAGTACAAATGGCAGTACCTCTGTACTGGAAATGTCAATGGAAATCACCACAAGGAGAAACGGTTCTGCAGCACCTGAAAACAGCAACAAAAAAGAGGTAGGATTATTAAATAAAACAAGAACACCAGGTAATCCTACTCATTATTTATCTCATATTGTACAATATATGCTGTTCATATGAGTGTGTTTTTGCATGTGATTATGTGTGTGTGTGTGTAAGATCAATAGGAGCTTTACATTAAATTCTCTCCATACATAAAATTCCAGTTTCTTACTCATATGATCCAAATGTATTATGTTTGACTTTTCTGCTCCTCCTTACATACTTGTAAGTGTTATGATGCTATTCAGGCACATGAATGGTTTAAAATGTAACTCATTATCACCAAATCCATAGGATAAAGTAAACTGTGCATTAGAAAGAAGAACCTTAATTTATATGTGATAAGATGTGAAGAGACATATGTGAGCTCTCCTATGTGTCCATGCCACAGCCTGTTTCCATTTTGGTTTACAATTTTTTTATTCAATTTCAATAATTACTGGTCTGATATTTACTATTTATTTCCTTCATCTTTGATTGGGATTAGTTTGCCGTTCTTTTTCTGTTTCCTCCAGGTGTGCGGTTAGATCTTTAATTTTAGCTCTTTCATCTTTTTTAATGTAAGCATTGAGAGCTATAAACTTCCTTCTCATCACTGCTTTTGTGGTGTCCTATTGGTTTGATAAGCTGTGTTCTCATTTTCATTTTATATGAAATTCAGATATCTATGAAATTTATGAAATTCAGATATCTATGAAATCAAATATCTATGAAAAGATATTTGCTGAATTCTCTTGCAATTTCTTCTTTGAAACACTGATTGTTTAAGAATTTGTTATTTAATCTCCTTTTATTCATGAATTTTCCCTTTGTCCGTTCATAATTGATTTCCAGCTTCATTATGTTATGATCAGAGAAAGTGTTTTGTATAATTTATTCTTTTTAAATTTATTGAGTCTTGTAACCCAACAATGGTCTATCATGGAGAAGGATCCCTGAGTGCTTGGAAAGAATATATAGCCTGGTATTTTGGGGTGCAATGCTCTATCGATGACTGTTAGGTATAGTTAATTTATCATGTTATTCAAGCTCTCTGTTTCTTTATTCATCCTCTGCCCAGAGTTTCTATCCAATATTGAGAGTTGTGTATTAAAGTCTCCTACTATTATTTTAGAGGCATTTATTTCTCCCTTCAGGTTTGCCAGTGTGTGCTTCATGTAACTTGGGACACACAGGTTAGGAGCATAATATTTAGTATTTTATTTCTTCTTGGTAAATTACTCCTTTTATTACTATGCAATGATATTCTTCATCCCTTATAACAGTTTTACATTTAAAATCTATTTTACCTGATATTAGTATCACTTTCCAGATCTTTTTTGTTTACTATTATCTTTTTCCAAATTTCACTTTTAACCTGGTTGTGGTCTTACATTTGAGTTGAACCTCTGGTAGACAGCATATAGATGGCTCATTTTTTTTTTCATATTTTCTATATGTCTATGTCTTTTAATTAGGAGTTCAAGCCATTAACATTCAATTTTATTACTGTAATGGCATTACTTTCTTCATCCATTTTGTCCTTTGGCTTTCTGATATCATATATAACTATTGCCCATCTTGTTACCCTTTTACTTACCCTTTTTAGTAGTCTTCATTTCTATACACTTCTCCAAGTCTATCACCTCTGTTTACTCCTATCAAGCAGCAGCTCTCTCTTTAGTATCTCCTGTAATTCTGGTCTTTTGGTAACATATTCTACCCATTTTTGGATTTTCTGTGAAGTGTTTGAACTCACCCTGATTTTTGAAAGACAGTTTTGTTGAATACAGAATTTTTGGCTGGCAGTTTTTCTCTTTCAGTACCTTAAATACTTCATACCACATTCTTCTCGTTTCCATGGTTTCTGATGAGAGGTTGGCACTTAAATTTATTGAGGTTCCCTTGTATGTGATGAATTGGTTTTCTTTTGCTACTTTCATTAGCCCTTCTTTATCTCTGATATATGTCATTCTGAATTGTAGGAGTCTGGGGTAGTTATCTGTGGATTAAGGCAGTTTTTTTGTTTGTTTGTTTGTTTGTTTTTTTGCCTTCTTGCATATTGATATTTATATTTTTCATAAGCGATGGGAAATTTTGAGTCATTATTTCCTCAAAAATCCTTTCTGCACCTTTTTCCATTTTCTTTTACTTCTGGGATACCAAATAATGTGGAAGTTTGTGCATTTTGTGTTGTCATTCATTTCCTTGAGACCTTGTTCCCTTTTTCCATTCCCTTGACTTTCTGTTCTGTCTTTTCTGGTTCAGATGTTCTTGTCCTTGTGTAGCAATTTGTCATTGTTTATGAATTCCAAAAACAGATTTTGGATTATGTTTGTAAATTGGTCTGTCAGAGGTATCATTTTTAATTGATTAAATTATGATTAGGACCTTGGGCCACATCAGTAGGGTGTTGAATCCCCACCCTTGGTGGGCAAGGACTCACAAATAAAAGACAGAGTTGGGAGTTTTGAGCTGGAGCCCAGGAACTGAACATAGAGGAGAAGAACACTGAGGAAAAGAGATGGCTCTTTAGACATGACAGAAGCCCAGGAGAGAGAGACAGAGCCATTCACCTGGTAGTCTACAGCTGGCTTTGTGGAGAAAGCACAGCTGCTGAGCCTGGAGAGTAACAGAGACCCTGTAAGAGAGGACTCCAAGTAGCCTGAATCTATGGAATATGTTGGCAGCCATCTTGCCCCAACACTTGGCAATAAACTTTGATGAGGGAAATAATTTATGTTTTATGGCCTGGTAACTGTAAGTTTCTACCCCAAATAAAGAACCTTTATATAAGCCAACAGATTTCTCATATTTTGCATCAGCACCTCTTTGGCTGACTAATACAGAATTTGGTACTAGAATTGGGTAGTGCTTTTGCAATTACCAAAATGCTGGAATGGTTTTATAAATGGGTAAGAGGTATTTTTTGGAGGAATTGTGAGATGCTTGCTAGAAAAGATCTACAGTGCTTTGAAGGGACTGTTGATAGTAATATGGACTCTAAAGAGACTTTTTATGAGGCCTAAATAGTAAATGATGAAACCATTATTGGAAACTGGAGGAAAGGCAATTCATGTTTCAAAGTTGCAGAGAACTTAGCAAAATTAACTCCTGGTGTTTTACGGAAGGCAGGATTTGAAAATGGCAAGGTTGGACATTTAGCCGAAAACTTTCCAAAGTAAACGTGTAGAATGTGGCTTGGCTTCTCCTTGCAGCTTATAGCAAAATACCAATTGAGTGAGATTAGCTGAGGACTGAATTTTTGGGCACAAAGAAACAGAAACTGATTCCAGAAATTGCTAGCCTCTGGAAATCAAGTCCCCAGAAGATAGTGCCTCATTTGAGGACTTAACTAAACCTGGAAATTGTAAATCAGGATTAAAGATGCACTTATCTAGGAAAGATTTGTGGAAAGTCTGACTGTCTGATGGGTTGGACCCCTGCTTTTTGCATGCAAAACCAAGAAGCTTTTTGAGAGAGCTCTATGAACAAAACCACTGTCAGCTTGGACTGAAAATGACATGGAATTGAGAGATTAAAGGAGAAACAGCTTTCAGAGGAAAATGATGGAAGCTGAGATCTGGAGTTAAGACATCACCTTGGGCCATAAGAGGAACCCCACCCATGTGTACAGAGAAGGTAAATTTGACCCAACATTCAAAGAGGGTGGATGTTCCTGCCTGACGTTTGGGGAGAGTTTTACCACCACAGGGTACAGAGAGGGTGGAGCACATTCCTCAAGGATTAGATCGGTTAAGGCCAGCACCCTGTAAGTTTGAGAGGTGTGGACCTGTCCCCCATGGATTAGGGAAGGCCAGGTGGTCAACTCGTTGCTCTGAGTGAGTTGAGCCTATATGCGACATTTTAGGAAGGATGTTGTCTTCACTTTACTGTACTAGGGGGGCTAAAACTCTAACCCAAAGAATGAATAAAGTATGGCAATCACCCCAACTCTCTTGTAGGGTAAGGTCTGGAGCTTGGTCAACACCCAGATGCTTGATGAGGGTGGAACCAAGAAAATGGCCTTTGGGCAAGCCTGTGGAAAGGGTGGGTCACCAATAAGGCCCCAGAGAGAAGTAACCATAATCTTAAGAATGACTCAGACTTTGACATCTAATGAAGTATGTCCTGTATGTTTACTGAACTGTGACTCATTTTTCCCTCCCAATTTCTCCTTATGATAATGAAAATGTTTATCCTTTGTTTGTCCATTTGTTTTGGAAGCAAAGAAAAGTTTTTGTAAGTTTCAGAGGTTTACAGCAGATGGGACATTGCCCCAAGACAAACTATTATTTTAAACTGATTATGATATGGCTTTGTACTTATTATTGTTACTGCTGTATGGTTTCTTTGAATGTTGTAATGTATTTTTGGTATTTAGAGTATGGGGTGTAGCAGTTTGTCATTGTATATGAATTCCAAAAACAGTTATTGGATTGTGTTTGTAAACTGGTCTGTCAGAGGTATCACTTTTATTTAATTAAATTATGATTAGGACTTTGGTTGGCCATGTCAGTAGGGCATTGAGTTCCTGCCCATTGTTGGGGAAGGACTCACAGAGAAAAGACATGGAAAAGGACAGAAGCCCCAAGGAAAGAGACAGAGCCATTTGCCTGATAGCCTACAGCTGGCCTTGTGGTGAGACCACAGCTGCTGAGCCTTGAAAGAAACAGAACCCTGGGGAAGAGAGGAACCCAAGAAGCCTGAACTCTTGGCAGCCATCAGCAGCCATATTGCCCCAACAGTTGGAAATAGACTTTGGTGAGGGGAGTAACTTATGCTTTATGGCCCGGTAACTGTATGCTTCCACCCCAAATAAATACTCTTCATAAAAGCCAACAGATTACTGACCTTTTGCATCAGGACCCCGTGGCTGACTAATACAATTTGAAAGCACTAATTCATCTTTGAGCAATTCAAATCTGCTCTTATGTGCCTCTAATCATAATTTCAACTCTTCCATCATGTGTTTCATGCTCATAAGCTATGCTACTCTTCTTTGCAGGCTTTCAATTTGTTTTATAATCACCCAGTATCTGCTTAATATCTTTTATCTCTTTAGTCATATTTTATTTTAATTCTTTGAATTGATTTAGGAGAGTTGTGTGATTATCCTTGATTAATTGTCTTAAATCCTGTATCTCTCCAGGATATTTCATTTCTTCCTTTGGCTGAGCCATCTTTTCCTGTTCCCTAGTATGGCTTGTAATTTTTGGTTGATGTCTAGGAATCTGAAAATGTTGGTGAATTTACTCTGATGGCCACTTTCTCTCTTGCCTATTGTTTTTTTTTCCAAACCTCTTTTTGATAGTTGATTCAACTTTTTCTAATTCTTTAATATTGTCCAGATTAAGTTATAAAAATCAGGTCTGGGGCTCATTAATTGGGCAAATATTTTCTCTCTGGAGTTTGTGTTAAGAGAGACTTTAAAGCAATTTTTCTCCATTCAATTTCCAGACCCACGAGCAGATGGAGCTCATCAATGCATCTTTGCACAGAGATGTTTCATTCAAACTCTGCTTTCCTGTTTTTGGTCTGGCCAGAGTCAAGATTCAATATGGATTCTACTGGCCAAATTAACTGAAGTGAAGCCCCCTGAGATGCCTTCCCTTTTCCCTTGAAACATAGGAGGACCTCCCCTGTTTATCTCTGATATTTGTCAGTCTGAATAGTATACTCTCAGTCAGCTACAGTGAGCCAGGAGTTTTACACCGACTTATCTTGCAATGTGTTAGGGGAGCATTTCCTGTCCACCACAGTGTTTGGTAACTCAAATTTGTTGTTTCAGATTCTTCATCTCTCTGTCCTTCAGCCTTCTGGGTGTTGTGTAGCACTGTCTTTGTGTGCTGACCTCCAAAGCAATTCCCTCGGACAGCTTTTGGTCCTTTCTTAATTGTTTTAGCAGAGGGATAACTGCACTAGGAAAAGCAGTCTTCTCTATTTTAGGGGAGCTGACGATTGGAGACCTTACTTTCATGGCACAGTTTCTTTTTTGGTCTTTTAACTGGCTTTGGGAACAAGGCTGACATGCCTATACGTTAAGATTACCACCATACCCCTCACAGGAGGGGCTGTCTATATTTTCGGACAAGACTTGGTTAGACCTTGACAACAAATAATCAATGATCTAACTGTTCCCAAGACAGGAATATGAAGGAAGATGTTCTGAGAAGTAGTGGACAGACACATGAGGAAATTGTTTTTGCATCCAAAATACAGATATGCATAGCTCAGAATTCAGCATGTATCTTGAGTTGGAAAAATGTTGATGTATTCCAGCATAATGTGATAGTGAAAATATGCAAGTTTTGGTGATTGATTGATTATGAGTAAGAGATGAGAAGGAAGAATCTAAAGTGTTGGGATTTATAACCAAAATTGGTGGGCTCCCATTACATAAGATGACTATTTATTTATTTATTTATTTATTTTAGAGATGGCAAAATAAGACTGAGTTCAATTTTGTACATTCTACCTTCCACAACTAAAGCCTGTATTCAAAAGGACATGATTTATAGTCAGATATTATACATAGAAATTCATAATGCAGCACTTTGAAGGAACTACACCAATGAAACTTTTTATTCAAACTATAAATATCTCATCTATTTTAACAAATTTCTCCTACAGAATAAAATAAAGTGAAACAAATCAGATGTTTAAAAATAATTTACTAATGTCAAATTTGCTAACATATTTATTGTGTTAGTTTTCTAGGCTGCCAAAATGCAGGCTATCAGAAAACGTTTGTCTTTTACTATGGGGATTTATTAACTTAGAAACCTACACAATTTGAGGCTGTGAAAATGTCCAAATAATGCACCATCAGGGCTGGTGTTCCTTGAAGACCAGCAACCAGCAATCCTGGACTCCTCTGTCACACAGCAGGGCACATGGTAACTTCCAGGGGTTTCTCTTCTTTTCCTTGCTTTTAACTTCTGGCTTCAGTGGCTTTTTCTCTCAGCTCCTGTGCCTTTCTATCTGTATATCTCCATATTCATCCCATTTACAAAAGACTCCAAAAAGAGGCTTAAGACCCAACCTATGCCACACCCCAACTAAAGTAAACCTAATCAAAAGATCCTACCTACAATAGCTTCACACGCACAGGAATGGATCATCTCTAAGGCAATGTTTTTTGTGGGACAATAAAAGCCTTAAACTACCATACTTTTAAAAAAAGTAAATAAAAACATGCATAGCCAACCCAGTGGTAACAATGTGTGCATAAATATAATGTCCAGGTTTAGAAAACAGCCAGTAATTAAAATTGTCCTCTCTTTAAAATATTGCTTCTCTTTTTCTTTATCTTTTTGAATATTCTTTAAATATTGTATTCTTTTATCATTAAAATAAAATTAAATACGTTTTGACTCTCACTTTGTCCCCCTTTCTCCTCATGTTTAAATTTTGTTTTGTGCTATGATTTTATTATTTTATGAAAACCCAATTTTATTTATTTGAAATGCATGCATTCCTTGATTCAGATTTATCTGCTCTAATACATCCTTCCTAAAGAAAATATAACTAGTTTTATTGCCAAATAGCTCATT